>RYFJ01000685.1:0-186343 GCA_003991445.1 Oryza meyeriana var. granulata | reverse complement strand
AAATAGCCTTTATGCAACCAAGCCGTTAATTGGCCCCCGCATAAAGCATTTCCACAGCGGATTTAAGAAGCGCCGACCGTATGGAAAACTTTCAAAGGGGTTCGCCCTTCCTCTTATACGGGCAAACGCCCCCCCGGCCGCCCTAGCACAAGGGCCACGCACTATGCGCACGCCCTGTCAGGCACGTTCCTGAGCGGCCGTCCCTGCCGGCCCCGTGCCTCCCCCCCGCCCAGGCACGCACCGACTGCGGGGGCCGTTGAACCCTGCCGGCACGGCTCAGGTCGGGCGGCCACCGTGCCCGCGGCCGCCCGGTCCGCCGACGCCTGCCGCCGCCAGCCGTCCGGCGCCTCCCGGCTTCGGCCGCTTGCGTCATCATCCGCCCTCCGCCGCCGTCTCCCGCCTGCGCGCCGCCCCTCCACCGCCTGCCGCCGCCTCCGGCCTCCTCCGCCCTCTCCCGCCGCCCTCCCGCAGCGCCTCCCCGGCCTCCCCGCCGCCTCCCCCCACTGCGCCCGCCCCCTCACCGCCTGCCGCCGCCTCCAGCCTCCTCCCGTCCTCCTCGCTCCTCCGCCTCTCCCGCCGCGTCGGCCTCCTCGGCTCCTCCGCCTCCTCCCGCCGCCCTCGCCTCCTCCGCCCCCTCCGCCGCGCCCCCGCGAGCGCCTCCCCGGCCTCCGCCTCGCCTCCCGCCTCCGCGCCGCCCCCCGAGGCTGCCGCCGCCGCCTCCCGCTGCGCCGACGCCCCGTGCCGCCGTGACCCCTGCCCCGCCGCCTCTTGGCCTGCCCGTGCCCCACGCCCCTTGCCAGTGCCCGCTGCCCCGCCGCCCCCACCCCTGCCCAGTCCCGTGCCCGTGCCCCTGCCCAGTGCCCGTCGGCCGCTACAGTCCACGTTCCGTAGCCTGCAACCAGGCCCGCCGTGCCCGCCCACGCCGAGCCACAGGCACGGCACCGGCTACTCGCGGCCGTGCCGCACGGCCCGAGGCCAACCGGCCGCCGGGCCGCGGGCACCTTACTGTAGCCACCGTGCCAGGCCGGCCCGACGGGCACGCCCATTTGGACATCTCTAGTCGGCCTCTAATGCTAGACCCTGTAGGAAATTGTGAAAATTAATATTCCCGCCAAGTGGAAAAAATATTTCCCACCAATTTTCCGAATTGTAATTAATTATATCTTCAATGGGAACTATATCTACACACAACACCCCCCCCCCCCCCTCTCCTCCAAAGCCCAAACCCACCTCCCACCACCAATCTAATCCTAAAACCTCAGTCAAAAAGCTGTTCAAAGCGAACAAACCTCAGTCCACATCGTCAAAAGCCACGTCCTAACTTCCCTCCATCTCCCACTATGCTACCATTCCCTGTCGCCTGAAAAAAGCACATAACATACAACCATCAGTATAACCACGTGGCCTTCTGCACTAACAACATCAAATAAACTCATAACGTATCTACACCTGCTTTAAGCACTTTTTCTAGCATATTGATGAAAACTGTTTAAAGAAAATAATATGTTGTGATGAGATATTGCTCTTCCAAATGACTGAATTGTCGAAATTTAACTCTACACATGCAGTAATACGTATAGCATTACTTTACTTACCCACATGTCCGTATACTACCAGTTCCATCACGACCGTATGCTGCAAGAGTGAGTCACTGAATTTCATAGTAACATAGTGTTACTGCAATTTCCATATGACGTTACTCTAAGAGCCAAAGTAACCAACCTAATAAGTCTGCACTAACAAAATATTATTTCCACATCTTTCATTGCTAGAGAAGAAGGCACAAGTGAACTCTATGTGTTGTTTTCTATTAAGTTACAGTAAAGATCTATTCAAAATATTCCAATAGGACCCAATATCAGTAAATGTTCTCTTAATATGGAACGGTCATGGATTTTCTACACTCACGGAGAGTAGGAAATCCAGACAAATCCTATTGATGCAATTAATATTAGCTTGGTTAGCATATTTCTTTACTTATATTTGGCGAGCATTTGATTATAACCAAAGAATACAATATGGATTGTCCACGGAAAGAAAGACGATCCATAAACGCTGCAACTTGAATTTGGTGGTCTTAATTTCCAAACCAAAGCAGACAGCGAGGCCGGATTAAACTCTTCTAGGCGGCAGGCGGGAAACCAAGGGAGTGGGAGGAGCCATCTTACGTTTAGTTTTAGGGAGGGAGGAAACCCAGCATATATATTTGCGGAGGGAAACCGGCTCATGGTTCTCGTGAGCGTAGCCAGTTGTTTGGAACATGGGTGAAGTCGACTCAGTTCTTAGGAGGAGAGAAACAACTGCTCAGTTTCTCTGCGTGGAGTGAGGCGTGGTCAGCTCTGGGAGCGCGTCTCATGCCAAGGATGCATAGCAGGGAGGCAAGCCGGGGTTCAACGTTGCAAGCAGAAACATATATGTGGTTTTTGCGCAATAACTGACTGGTACAATACGCAGAAACAGGCGTTGATGCCCCAATCCGTTCACACTACTTATTAGGGCATGTCATTACTATATTTATTACATGACCTTCTTACTGCATATATATGAGCCAATAGTAAGCATAATTATTAGAACCAGACCAGACATTGAAACGGCCAAGGCCTGCGGTTCACGATTTTGTTTGTTCAACCGTCTAGACAAGTCTTGGCTCAATACCGCTTCACAATCATGTTAGGTTGGGTAAGCCAAAATCACACAAAGCAAGCATAGCTTAGTGGTTGGAATCTAGGTTGTGGGTTCAAACCCAGGTGAGCCCTTGGTTTTTTAGCGGTTCAATAAAAACAGCCGATCATTCCATTTTTATCGGGTTTGCACAAATGTCTTTTAATGAACCAAACTGATGAGAGCTGCTTTTCAGTATTTCATTCGGGACCGCCAATCCGGTCCTAATAAACTATAATAGTAGTAGAGTATGTACTTTTTTTATTGTTCATTCCACACTTTAGTGCTATCATCCCGTGTTACTACGGCAATAGATTTGTATCTGCTACTGCTTGCTAGATAAGGTGTTCCTATATTTTATTTAGTGAGACCTACTGCGAGTCATAGTAACAATGATAGTAAGCTAGCAATTAAACAAGTTGTCTAAGTTTAGTACAAGCTAAAGTATATTGGGTTGTAGCATGCATATGGATCTGGATTGGATGAGAGGTCTTGAGTTCAATTCTTTATAGGCTTATTATTTTGTTTTTTAATTTCTTTTCGTTCTTCACATCTCTCTTACCACTTTTTTTTTCTCGTTTCACACGGTGGGGGAACGGACACACGCGCTCTTTTTTTCGTCCTACAAGATCGATACAAATCGTGCTTAGGGTGTTTTTTTTTCTTTTTCTCTTTTTTTTTCTTTTTACACGGTGGGGAGACATATGCCCTTTTTCTCCTTCTAATTAAACCAGATCGATAGCAGGGGATTCGAGGAGAGACGGCCGTCGCGCCGGGGGGACGAGGGCGCGCGACCTCGGTGGGTCGCCGAAGAAGTGCGCCCTGAAAATTTCTGTAAAGTACCAAATTAGGAGGGTGACATAAAAGGATAAACCTCTTCAAAATTCTATAAAATTTGTGTGTTCCGAAAAAGCCCTAAAAGTTATTGATTAGGCTACGAAATAAACAAGTACCAAAACTTGTGCATATCTGCAAAGTGCTTGTACACTAGATATCAATTTATCCTCTAATCACGGAGAGATCATGGCTGGTTCAATTATACTAAGAGACTAAATGTGTATCTTTCATCTTAAAATAGAACAGAGGGCAGGTTTTCACATAGGTTATTCATCACAAACGGAACGTCTCAAATGGTGCTTTGTGCACTGGACACACATCCCATGATTAATTAACAAACACTATTCAAATCTTGTAATCTTTTAATCACCTTAAAGTTGTTTATCCTGTTAGGTCACCCTCCTATTTATCCACTACTAACCATCTACAATATTTACTATCACTTTCTGACGCCCTCCATGGCCATACCGAGTCCTGATTCCTGAAACGGCCCTGAATATTTTACCCCACTGATTGAGAGATCAAGGAGGCGCCCTTCCATTTGTCTACTGCAACTAGGCATCATCTTCTGCAACCGGGAGAGGCCCCTGTCGCCTTCCCAGTCTCATCACCGAATCTAATCGACGAAGGCGTCAGAGATCTAGCTGCTCGCAAACGCGCAAATCTGGGAACAAACGCCAACTTCTGGGCGGCGATTTCTGAATTTTTCTAGGAGTCAAGAAAGTTTGACTGGGACGGCGTCAGAAGATGAAAGCCAATCCACGCGATCCTATGGCTATCCAATCACAAGTTCACAGCTAGGAACACACTGATGAGCAGTTGGAGATACATATTCTTGAGCTGAAAGGTCAAAAGCCTGCATGACAGATGAAGCACTAGGAGTAGTTTTAAACTGAAAGCATGCATGCCGTCTGCATCAGATATTGTATAGTTTAGGTTAGCATGGATCTGGAGGGTTATATGTATCGACAAAAAAATGTTTATTTGTGTGCAAAGAATTTATGAAAATGTACTTGTAGTTCTAGAATACCAAACATGTTATTTGTTTGGACAAAGAAAATAAAATCCAGTAAATTGGATAAAAAAGAACGCCAAGGAAACTCTCATTTGTCTGGCACACATTCATGTTCAAAGAGATATAATGTGATTGTACTTTATGCTGGTTACTTAAGGCATGAACAAAGGCACGATGTCAACGTATGGAAATAGGTGCTATGTAGATTTTTTTTATGGGTGGAGCTAGGAAAGAAAAAAGGAGAGAAGATTATCATCTGTTAATTAATAGATGGCTTAATACCATCTATACCATTTAATATGTTGTTTAAATAGTTCAACAAATGATTGTGTGTTGTCTGTATGCTATTTAGATATGACGTGGAAAGATTATATAGACGGCGATGATGTAAAACCACTGTTTATGCTTTAAGAGCAGAATTGGGATTAAATAAAATGGCGAGATATGATGATATTCACAATTCAAGCTCTTTTTATCTATTGGGTTTAGAGAGAGAAAAAGCTCGTCATGTAAAAAAATTATAGTAGAAGCGAGAGAGGTAATATTATGTTATGTCGACTAGTCACTATCAAGTAAGACCTATCTGATCGTAGATATATAGAATGGAGTATGTGTATACATAACATTATCCTTTAGAAAAAAGGAACAATACATGAGCTAGTGGGCCATCTAGTGTGTGCACGCCACAAGTAAAATTTCTCCTAGAAATCGTGCTCCTCCATTATCAATTCGTGCCTAATTCCATGAGTTGTATTGGAGATTCTCCAAGTTTACAAACTTAAGCTTTGATACCACTTATTATAGCTCAATAATGTCTACCGGAGATTCTTCGATTTACAAATCTAAGCTCTTTATAATTCTAAGCTCTGATACCCCTTGTTGTAGTTCAACAGTTTGCTTCATTAGGCACCCGGCCATCCGGTCACCAGATCAACAACCGGAGTCTAGCCTACATCTACTAAACGACTAGCCTTATGGATGAAAATCGCCATCATCTTTTAAGTCATGCTCTTTCATCAACGATATCCGACGTGAAACTGAACCCAACAAGTCTTAGTTTCAACATGTTATGCCTATAGTGCTGTACTATGTTTGTCCGCCTTTGCCCTGTTGATTGTTGTAGCTTGGCAGCAGACCAGCGGTACTTATAGCAACTTCGTTGTTGTAGTACCCCTTGTACCGTTTTCGTCGTCGCTCTTAATAAAATGTTGGCCCCTCTTCGCCGATGGCCCGGCGAAAAAAGTGTTTGCAGGCCACTATATCAGGCCATAAGAGATACCATTCCAAGAGACGAAAATGGAAGCTTCAACCATACTATGGCTCCTCTACGTCTTATTCGCCTCTTGCCTCCTCTACAAAGTCTTCGTTTCCACCAAGAACAACGCAAAGACCAGCTCCGGCGATTCGCGGCGGCCGCCGGGCCCGGCGCCTGTCTTTCTCCTTGGCAACGTCTTCGACCTCCAGGGTGAGCTTCACCTCGCGCTGGCCACGCTCGCCGAGAAGCACGGTCCCGTCATGTCGTTGAAGCTCGGCACGACCAACGCCGTCGTCGCCTCCTCCGCCGCGGCCGCCCGCGACGCCCTGCAGAGGTACGACCACCTCCTTGCCGCGCGTTCTATCTCCGACGCCGGCCGCGCGCTCGGCAACCACGAGCGCTCCATCATATGGCTTCCCAGCAACAGCCCGCTGTGGAAGCGTCTCCGCGCCGTGTGCACCAACCACCTCTTCTCCGCGCGCGGCCTCGACGCGACGCGGGCCGTGCGGGAGGAGAAGGTGAGGGAGCTGGTCGGCTACCTCCGCGCGCGCGCCGACGCCCGCAAGGCAGTCGACGTCGGCCGCGTCGTGTTCTCGGCGGTCCTCAACCTCGTCTCCAACGTGCTGTTCTCCGAGGACGTGGCCGACCTGAGCTCCGACCGGGCGCAGGAGCTGGAGATGCTGGTCAGGGACACGGTCGAGGAGGTCACCAAGCCGAACCTATCCGACCTCTTCCCCGTGCTCGCCGCGCTAGACTTGCAGGGCCGCCGCCGGCGCAACGCCGTTCATATCAGCAAGTTCCATGACTTCTTCGACGAGATCATCAGCCGCCGCCAGAACGCCGACGGCGAAAGGAAGGAGGATTTCTTAGACGTGCTACTTCAGCTTCACTCAGTGGATCAGCTCAGCCTTGAAACGATCAAGTCCTTTCTTTTGGTAAGTGTATATATCACTGAAAATTTTATCCGTTCAAATTTCTACATCTTTGACCATGTAGCTTTGGACTCGTTTGAGGTATTGCCATCTAAACTTCCAGGTCTGAAATTTCTTAGCAGCAATTAATCTTTTGTTGACCTCTGTCGACTGCAGTATGGAGGAGCTGATCAATTTTGACTGGATTAGTGTTGTTTTCCAACAGAACAAAATATGGCCAGCAAATTGCAAAACCACTTGTTTATTGAACGGATGCATGCATGCAATCCATGATCCTGAGTCAAGCCGCCATGTTTTCTTTAAAAAATTTTCTCCGAAGTTGGCTACCAGAAGTAACGTTTTTGGTATGTGGATAGGATCTCTTCGCCGCCGGGACAGACACAAACTCGATCACGGTGGAGTGGGCGATGGCGGAGCTGCTCCGGCACCCGGCGGTGATGTCCAAGGTGCGCACCGAGCTGCAGGACGCGCTGGGCTCGAAGCAGCACCCGGACGAGTCGGACATCGGCAGGCTGCCTTACCTGAGCGCCGTGGTGATGGAGACCATGCGGCTGCACCCGCCGAGCCCGCTGCTGATGCCGCACGAGGCCATAGTCGACGGCGCGGCGGTCGGCGGCTACGCCGTGCCCAAGGGCACCAAGGTGATCGTCAACGTGTGGTCCATCATGCGTGACCCGTCGTCGTGGGCGCGGCCGGAGCAGTTCGAGCCGGAGCGGTTCGCCGGGGCGGGGGACGCCGACGAGCACGCGCCTGCCGCTTGCTCGTTCCGCGGCGGCGAGCTTCTGGAGTTCATGCCGTTCGGCGCCGGCCGGAGGGCGTGCCCCGGGACGCCGATGGCCACGCGGGTGGTGACGCTGATCCTCGCCTCATTGCTCCACGCATTCGAGTGGCGGCTCCCCGACGGGATGCGGCCGTGCGACGTCGACGTGAGGGGCCGGTTCGGCACGTCGCTCAACATGGTCACGCCGCTCAAGGCCGTGCCGGTGCCGGTGCGCCCGTGACACGTACATATCATGTGTAAACGTTACACGTTACGTGGCTCGCTATGTATGGGAGTCCTGCCTGTGTCGGTTAAGAGCGCGCCAGATCTAGCTAGGGGGGTGATTTAGTGATTAAGAACGTGTGTAAACAATGTTTAGTGATGATGGAGACGGAATGGCCAACAAGTGACAAAGCTAAAATGGAACCTATGTCCTTGTCACGATGACTGAGTGTAACGATCATCGGGGGCAAGCTCGTCGGGCGACTTCAAGCCTTGAAGGGTGCTTGCATGGGCTATTTGTGTCGTGTATGCGGTTAAATAAACAAACTGATTGAAATATCCCAAAAGGTCAACCTGATTGAAATATCCCAATCCCAGTAAGACAGGGCCGATCGGACCCAGGGGCCAGGGGTGCCACCATGTGACAAAATACACCTCTTGACTTCCTTTCGCCGCGTGGAGGCAGACGGTGGAGGCCTGCACTTAGTCGCTCGTGCAGCGTCCTCTCAAATCATGATGTAACTCCCTAGCAGGCGTAAAATTTACATTAATAAAAATCCTAATTACGAAAACTGGTTCCTTGATAGTCATCGTGTGTGCTAAGATCTCGAACCAATCTAGCTCTTGTGATCAAATCCCAAGTCTCAATTCAAATCGATTCCCTAACCTTCATCCCATCCAAAATCAAATCAAGTCCCCAAAGCTCAAGTCCAAAATTCAAATTCCAATTCAATTTAAATCCTCTCTCCAATCTAACCCATCCAAGGAAAATACTAAATCAAACCCCTTATGGGCTGCCAGCCTTCCTCGCCGCCAATCTGCCCAGCCGCCTTTTGCTGTCACTTCATGGCGTCACCACGGCCCGCCGCAAGCCGCCAAACCGTGGATGCCCATGCCCACGCGCACGTTTGCCTCGCCGTCCCAAAAGCGGAAGAAATCACTTGCTTTTTTTCCCTCCCAACTTCACTTTTGTGCTTGGATGCCTGCCCCTCCTTTCTTTTTCCCCACCGAGCAGAACACCTCCGCTCCGCTCCTCGTCGCGACTTGCGGTGGAGCGCGGACCACCTGACGTCCCGCGCCAGCTCACCGTCCCCGCTTGACTGCGCCAGCTCGCCGCCCCCATGGGAAATCCCCCCTCGAGGCCCATGGCCACAACCGACCTCGCGATCCTCTATAAATCCATCGCCACCGCCGCTGTTCTACCCCTTCCAAACTCCTTTTTGCCGTACTGCCTAGGAGCCCTGCGTCACGTCGAGCTCATGCTGCAGCGAGACCGCCGCCGTCGTTGGTCCCCTCCTTCTTCGCCTCAATCGCGCCAAGGCACGAACGATCATGTTCGTGCCGCCGGTCCTTTGTCACAACGCCCCACCGCCATGGTAGACCACCGTCTCCATCCCTCCCTCTATCCTTCCCTTAGCCGTTAGCTAGCCCGCCGACCGCCTCTGCATGTCCAAATACCCATCATAGCTGCCGCGCCACGATCGGCGCTCAGCCATGGCTCTGTTCGCCATCACCCACCATATAGCGCTGCCCGCCATCAATCTCCATATCGGGAACTAGTTCTATAACCCCTACGGAACCCCCATGCACAAGGAATCGAATTGCGGAGCATCACCGACAAAGTCCCTAATTTGGCAACCGTTGTCATGCACCGCCGTGATTCCTCGCCGTCGTCCTCCGCCCGATGGATCCGAGCCATTGGTCGTGTTCCCCTCACTCCCAGCTCCTTGCTGCCTCTTGTCTCCCGGTGGATCGCCTTGATGAGTTTCACCGTCGCTAGCTGTCAGATATCGACACTGTTTGTCTTCCTCCTCATGACGCCCCTGTGGCCATCATGTCATCGCCACCATAGCACCACGTCGGCAAGTCCAACCACGTGTGTGACCGGGGACTCGGTTCCTGTTCTCCCCTCTGTGCGTACGTCCCACGGTGAGCCGGTTGGTTGCGTGTGCGCCCGCCGCACTAGAAGCACCATGGACCGGCCCCACGAGCCCCATCCACCTAGACCTAGAACCCCGCTCTTCGTGAACCATTCCACAAGAACCATCTCACTGACAAGAGGGTCCAGTACACCAGACCGGGCCCGCAGGTCGTACCCCGTCGCCACCCTTCTATGCTGTAAGGCCGTCGGCCCATATCTCTAGAGCCGTTGCCGCCGTGGGCAGCCCACCGCGCGCCCCTTCGTTTTTCCCCGCCGCTGGCAGCTGGGCCCTGCCCGGCAGCAGCCCGAGGGGGAATAAATTAAGAAAATAATTTCTAATATCTTTTTCAATGATCCAAAAATTCCCAACACCTTTAAAAATCCAAATCTTCTCAACCGTTCGTCCGATTGACTCCGTTCCACTTCCTAAATTCTTCTAAAAAAAGATCTATCTGATGGCACGCTTAGAGGTCACTATAGGGCTTTTATTTTGGTCTTTTATTGAGTTGCCTCGTTTCACGTGTATCTTTGGAGTTGGAGGAGCCTCAGGACGCGGATCTCGAAGGAAAAGCTTCGGGCCTTGAGCAAGGCAAGTCACCTTTGAACATGTAGTGCCCATAAATGCGGAACTAAGTATTTTTATTGCCAAAATTGCATTAATTAGGTTACACTGAATTACTTCTCGGCCACGGTTGCGAGACAACCGATTGGCCGCCGACCTAAATTACTGCATTGACTCCATGATATATTGCGATCCCCTGAACACCCTTGTCACCTCCCTTGACTGATCCCGGCACATACGTCGACAAGCATGGTACCGGTGATCACCGATCAAACTTAAAAATGATTACGATGGGTAAAATATGGGTTTGCAAAACCTTGGAAAACCCGACACCTGGATCGGTGCCTTGAAAACAAAATGAATTTACAAAACTTGTGGTACGGGGGTCGTGCCAGCAAGACGAGTCTCCCGCATCACAATTAAGAACCGATTCCTATGGACTTTCATCTGAACGTACAACAGTACAACCACATGAGTGATATGGGACAACCCTGGCTAAGTAACTAGCCGCCTAGGGACTCCTTGCATACCATTGGATTGTGGATCGTGCGAAAGGGCGACAGGGATGCCTCCTGGGTTCCTGGCACAGTATGGTCTCGAACCTACCCTGTTGTTGGTTGAGGACCCCTTCAGTTAGCATGAGGTAACCTAGTGTCAACTCCAGAAATGCCTTGTCGTGAAAACCCTTAGTCACCAGTAGTGTCCGTTCATCGCGAGCTAGGTGATAGGGTATGTCGCGTCATGTGGGTAAAGTGTACTCCTTTGCAGAGGTTTAAACTGTTTGAACAGACATGCCTACGGTCATGGGCGGATGTGAGGTGATTCCTTAATGTAGTTTTGTTTGACTACTACTTGTGAAAGGATGTTGTGGATTTGGGAATCCGTTTTCGGAACTTTGCTGAAAGCTGTCGAGGATAGCAGGGCTGTGGGCCTAAATTTTTGATGGATCAGCTAGAGCAGCTAGGTCCCGCAAAGCCAACTCTTGAGAGTTGGGCTAATTCAAAGATTGATACATTCACCCTGACCGAGTGAGACTGCACCTCGCTCTAGTTGTTGAGAAGCACTTACTTAGTAAATTCAAACGGGTTTTTAAACAAAACTAAATGACAAAACAACCAACCACCCTTTGAAGCTTATATTAACCACTTAAGTTCCCATGACTTGTTGAGTACGCTAGTACTCACCCTTGCTCTATATTCTTCCTGGAGCAGGCTGGCTTCGAGGAGTTTTAGGGTTTCGGCTTAGCTCCCGACTCGCGCTTGTGGCTTTAGGCTAGTTTCCACTTCCGTTCTTTTGCTAATGTATCATTGTGAGCTCAGGATATGTCCGCAGTTCCAATTTATCTATAAGACTATGTCTATTAATAAAAACAGTTGTGTCATGATGGTTCCATCGCCTATTGTACTAGGACTATATTCCTGGGACTGGTACTATTATGCAGGATTGCTCTATGACTCAGACTCGTTCTTTCGGAAGGTCTATTTGGGGCGTGACACATGTCATCCATTTGATTAATTTGGATCCAACTACGCATCGGGCATTCGATTTGGCGCAAAACGTCGAGCCCATCCCACGCCATCTGATTCGCGCCATGCGTGGCTGTCCATCCAATCTTCGCGCTTCCCACCTCGTCCAAAGAAACATCCATCTGTCAACCGTTGAAACAGATGCTTGTTTCAGATGGAAGTGTACCAAAGTTCATCTTGTCCCCCACCTCGCCAAGCGGTCGACAACAGATGGCTACAATATCGCTGCCTCATGCCGCGTTGAAACTTCACTCCCCCTCGCTGATTTTGCAACAGCCAAATCAGCTACTTGTGGCGGCGAGTTCTTCCGGTGCAAGCTACCGCGACCATGGAAATCCCGATGGCATCAGTGAGTTGATTAGTGTTGCATTTGTTTTTGGAGCAATGATGATCAGAAACAAAAGTACATGCTATCGAAATGGGAAATTATATGTCGACCAAAAGATCAAAGTGGACTAGGGGTCCAAAGTCTTGACCTTAAGAATAGATGTTTGCTCAACAAATGGCTATTCCAACTAGTTAACGGAGAAGGACTTTGGCAAAAAATCTTGCGAAATAAATACCTGAAGGGTAAACCTCTCACGTCTATGTCTCACAAGCTAGGGACATTCCAATTTTGGGCCGGCCAAATGAGAGTGAAAAACTAATTATTTCGATATGGATCTTTCCGATGTGGCAATGGAATAGAAATTAGATTTTCGGAAGATACATGGTTAGGATCACATCCTCTCAAAGATCAATACCCTTCTCTAAATAATGTGGCTCGAAAGAAACATTACATTGTAGTGAAGGTTATAAGTACAACGCCGCTTAATATATTATTTAGGTGAGTGATTGTTGGATCTAAGTTTCTTGATTGGGATAATTTGGTCCAACAACTGTTGATGGTCACACTTTTAAATGAAAAGGATTGCTTTGTATGGTCGTTACATAGAAATGGTAGTTTTTCGGTTTCCTCTATCTATACAGCGAAATGAACTCTAATGTGAGAATTCGCAAAAAGATCCTATGGAAGTTAAAGATTCCACTTAAAATCAAAGTTTTTATGTGGTTTCTTCATATAAAAGTAATTCTAACAAAAGATAACCTTGCTAAAAGGAATTGAAGGGGTACCAGCAATGTTGTTTTTATAATGATATAGGAAAAACCAGCTACTCTCTCCATCTTAAAATAAAACAACCTAGTACTGGATGTGACACAATGTGTCATATCTAGTACTAGGTTGCCTGTCCAGATTCATAGTATTAGGATGTGTCATATCCTGTAATATGTTGTTTTATTTTGAGATGGAGGGAGTATCTTTTTATTGTTTCTGCAATACATACTACAACATTGAATATCATTTTTGTGACAAACATTCTAATACATTTCATTGAAAAGATTTATAAAACATTAGAAAGGTAACTAGATCAAATTATTTAATTAAAAACATGGAGCAATTTGAACAAAGAGAGCAAATTTATCAACAGATGAAAATCACCTGAGTTTCCCTTGTATAACTTTGTAATCTTTACTTTTTGTATGGTGTAAAGTTGAAACAGTTTCTTGGGATATTATATTCACATTCATGATTTTTAGAGCATTATGAATAATAGTAATATTATTCTCGCCGCGGTTGCAATTGAGAGAGGACAAAAGACAATTAGCTTGGATTCATAAAACTGGAAAGAACTTGCCAAAACACTGATACAGTAGTATGCGATTTATTCCCTCTGAAATTAAATGAAAAAGATTACAGCCAGCCGTTGGTGACCTGTTTTCTCTCTGTTGTATTACAGGTACTACAATTAATAGGGTTGCTGTTTTTATACTAACGTATATTTCTGATGATCTGGAAATGATCTGGATTTATTTTTTACTCAAAATGATCTGGATTTCTGATGCATGACCGGGGTTTAATTTCATCAGTTCTGAAATTAACCGGGACGGTGGATTTCTAAACCTGGCCTCGAGCATGGGAGGACACGTTCAGACTGAAAGGGCTAAAGTTTTTTGGGCTAGGATAAAACCATGGAGCGGCCTTAGGCCTTTGGGCCTAGCAAATTACAATACCACTTGACGATAAGGAGTCTTTCAAATGAAAAGCCCATTTAAAATTGTACTTTAGTTGATGGTTTTGAGAACAAATGGGCTTATGGGATCAAGAGTTTAGGCAGACAGGCAGCCAGTCCACATAGGCAGCAGGGGAATGAAATTCACGCAGAAGTTCTACAAAATCACTGACTTTCAAAAGGAGGCCCGGTGAAAATTGTATGCCCTTCGAGAAGTCTATGCACCAGTGGCTGAAAAATACTAATTTTTTTGAACCTTTTTATTTTTTAATTATAAAACTAAACCCTTCTAAAACTTATTTTCAAATCTAAACCTTTTGTTATGGCCAAACAACACTGCTCTACCATAAGCAGTGGGCGTGACGGTGTTCTTTTGTCGTGCCAACCTAAAGAATCCTTGCCACACTAGTATAACTAGTATGGTCAAACGGCTCAGATTTAGAAATAAATTTTCGAAGGATTTATATTGTAAAATAAAAATGTTTAAATAATAAAAAATTCAAAAAAACAAAAGTTGTTGTTTGTTTGGTCGAAAACTTTAAATTTATCGATTTCCGAAGCAGAAGAAAGAGAAAAAAATAAGGGACCACCTATCGATCAAACGATTTTTTTTACATTCAAAAACAAAGATATGAACCATTATATACAGTTATACATATTTATAACTGAGTTGTATAAATTTATAACTAAAGTTGCACAAATTGATAATGATAATTACAATAGGTTAAAAGTGCAATTTAAAACTCGCTTTCCTCATTCTGAATCTCAAAGTTCTATCCAACGACCAGCGTTGGTGTTTGACAGAATCAAAAAATTAAACATTTGATCAATAGCAAATTTATCCATTTCCGAAGAAGCAGAGGAAAGAGAAAAAATAAGGGACTGCCAACTGATCAAACGTTTGAAAAAATAAATCTATCAAATGATTTTTTTTCTATATTCAAAAACTAAGATACAAACCATTAGATACAGTTGTATATATTTATAACTGAGTTGCATAAATTTATATGTAAAGTTACATAAATTGATAATGACAAATACAACAGATTAAAAATGCAACTTAGAACTCGCTTCTCTCATCTCGAATCTTAAAGTTCCATCCAACGACTACTATTATTTGACAAAATAAAAAAAATTAAACGTTTGATCAGTAGCAAATCTGAAAAAATAATATTAAAAAAATTGTGGGTTGGACAATTCCATCAAAACGCTAGAAATGCAGACACCGGGTTTGTAGCGAATTGACTCGTATACCCATGTAAAAGTCCAAAGAAACTTTTATCTTTTTCACACATTTGCTCAGCTACGGTGCACCGTGCGAAGCCGTCACTCTCTGTGCGAAACTCTCTCGAGAGCACTTGTATTCTCATTCGCCCCCCGATCACGACTCGCTAATTTCGCGGTGAAAGCCTAATCGCCATAATCTCCTCCCCGATTACTCGCTAAGCATGTGGATTTACTCCAGATTCGCGATCTCCTCGTCCATGAAAATGTCGCGGTGAAAGCCTAATCGCCATAATCTCCTCCCCGATTACTCGCTAAGCATGTGGATTTACTCCAGATTCGCGATCTCCTCGTCCATGTTAATGTCATCATCACCACCATCATCATCAGCGTTAGGTGCAGAAAAGTGAACGGGCCTTTTGCTTGTCCGAAAGAAAAAAGCCTTCCTCTCCGTTTTCTTCCATGCCTGAAGAAAACATCATCAAGCATCGCAATTCGCAACCTAACCAGAAAGACCGGTGAAACACAAGTACATGGGCGCAGAGCATCTTGCTGAGCTTTGGCTTGCACCCAACAATGCATGGTACACTGGGACATTTTTCGCAGACGAGTGGGACATTTTCGCAGATGAGTAGGATGATGGAACAGTAGTTTGGTTCCTTTTTCCTACAAGGCTTTGAACAGCGTACTGACTGTCCGACTCAGACCAAAAGGGGTAAAGCTACCAGCCTACCAGACTTATGTTGTTGCATAGTACTAGTAGCGTGAAAGAAAAACCTGTGGACCTGTGGTCGATCAGATCAATGGCACAAACAAATAAAATTAAATATTAAAAAGTTGATAGATTAATTTAAAAATGTTTTCTAAAAAATGTTGATGAAGATTTTTTCAAAAAAAAATTGTACTACTCCTACCATTTAGAAGCTTAGAAAGTGTATCCATGATAATCCATAATTCGCAAACTGCCAAGAACTAATCCAATTATGTAACAGGTCTATAAAAAAAAGTTAGTCGTGTAGAAACTTGGCCACCGTAAATTTATTAAAGTATATCTCTAAGATGGAAAATTCAGATGTTGATGAAAATGTAAAGAACTCTATGTTTGACACATCAGAAATGTATTCACAAAACCTTTTATAGCCTATTTCTTTTCCAGAAAAAAAGGGAAAAGATTGAGTAAAGGAGTGGAAAAGTGTATGCATGAATCTTTTTGCAGATCCCCTTCAACAATCACACTACTACAATTTTTTAGCATGCTGTCTCGGCCGTGTCACAACTAGTACAACTCTCTCTGAGAGCTGGTGCATGCCTACCCTTATCTAGTTAGAACTACTAGTCTCTTTTTACACTGCAAATGAAAAAGAGACGTGAATGCAGTGTATGCCCTGTGTGGTGCTCCACTTAACGCGAGGGCTTTATTACCTCTTTGGTCAAAGTTAAGTGCAAGTCAGAAGAAGAAAAGGTCTGGACTTTTGCTCAAGTTTTTGCTTCTCGTTTCCTTTCCTCTGCCACAACCTTTTTTTCCTTTCCTGAGATCCAGATGATTGCTTCGCTGCACGCTCGACTGTGGTAGTACTCCCTCCTAATCCCTGCGAGTTTGACCCTCGTAGTAATCATTTCTCCCTCATTGTATACTACCGCCATGTTTCAAGGCCGTTTTCATGGCGCCATGATTCAGTTAGCGCCATCCTGACAGTCCTGTAGCTCTTTACGAGTACCAAATCATCACATGTGACATCCCATGCAGTACACTGGTAGCTCCACGCAATCAGTGGCATGCAGACGCTTTCGTCGTCGTCGTCGCTGTAGGCGGATGTATCCAGCGCCCGGGCCGCTGTCCGTCCTCGCCGGCATAATTAGGGCCATCATGGAAGAGCTCGTGATCCGGCACGCGGCCGGCGCCTCAGGGCTGGGCCACCCGCTGATCAGGTGCTGCTAGTTCACGCCGGCTGCGGCGGCTGCTGCTGCTGCTCGGACGATCGAGTGCTACTCCTAGCTCGTCATGACGCGGCACGGCGCGCGCGCGCACGCGCGCATGCGTGATCGTTTGATTGCGTTGTGTGCGTACGCGGGGCCCCGGGCCATCGGATTCCTCTCCTCGCAGCGGATTCGTAGCGAAACACGTTGGCTGCCGCTCTGCTCGGTTCGGTGGGCAGCGCGGTGCAGCCGGGGTCCGTGGCCTCGCGTCGCGCGGGGAACAAGTTAACCGGGCGGACCCGCGGCCGAGAGCGGGAAAGAAGGGAAGAACCGGTCCAATCACCGCGAAATTATTGCGGGGTCCGCAGCGACGGGAGATGGGCGGATGGCCCGCTCGACCGTACTAATGATTGCGCCTGGGGAGATGTCGGGCCGTGGCCGACACGCGGGCCCGCCCAGGGACGGCCACTTGGGCGCTTGGTTTGGCTTCGTCCGGATTTCGGTAGGCTTTGAGTTTGAGAGCAGCGAAGAAAAAGACCAGAATGATCACCTAAAATAAAATGAGCTATTAAATTATAATTAATTAAATATTAATTATTTTATATTTAAAAAATAGATTAATATAACTTTTAAAGCAACTTTTAGATAAAAAATTTTTACTCAAAAAGCGTGCTCATACGAAACAGAAGAGTTTTTTTTTCCTCTATCATCTATCCCCTCCGTCTCAAAATAAAAATCGTAGTACTGAATGTAATACATTCTCCCTCTGCCTAGATTCATAGTATTAGCATATGTCACATCTAGTACACGCTGTCCAGATTTATGGTACTAAAATATATCATATCTAGTACTAGTTTTTTATTTTGAGACAAAGAAAGTAATTCGAACTATGCCTTAATAGTTTTATTTTTAATAAATGAGATATCATATAAGTAAATTTAGTGACATCGTAACATAATTATACAGAGGGAAGGAGTTTCATCCAGATAAAACTAAGTGTACACTATGTCTAACACTATAAAACTGGTTGAAAGTGACATTAGGGGCTAGGGTATTTTATTTTATGTAACTGCATCACACCCCATGCATTGCTATTAAATATTATGATTAGTCTATAAAACCACAAAATAATATTATGTATTAGAGATCTTATTTTATTTATTAACTTAAATATCTTTATATGACACAATATTTTTAATAACCATGAAATAACTATATTTGTTTCGCGGTAAGGTCCAGTAATCTACGGGGCTTGATGCTTGAGACATCATCGGTGTGACGCAGACAGAGAAAGGAAAGCAACATTGCACGAAGCGACGAACCTGACCCAGGAATCTATACCTAACAGTAGCTCTTCGTTTGGTTAAGCAAAACGCGCGGTGTCACCCCGGATCAACGACACTGTTATTATCCATGCTACGACTACTAGTGCAGTACGGACTAGTACTAGCACGGCAGCAGCTTTATCCGCAAATTCCCGACGGATTCAGGGGGATCTCATCTCCGCGGCGCTTGCATCGACCTTGAACTTTGCCATAACTTCCCATCACCGAGCGCTTCTGACCCAGGATCTAGGGCCCAGTAATGGACAGTAATAGCAACGCACGGCGTATTACATGCTGCACTCGCCATTACTGCGTCCGTCGCGCACGCACGGACACACGCATGCATTCACAACCAGCGATCGACAGACTCATGCGTGTATGCGTGTGAGACAATGGCGCAGCAAGATCCGTGCCACCAGTATCAGTGTATCACACTCCCACATTAATCGTGCACAACTACACGTACAAAAACAAATCCCTTCACAGCTCACAGCTACAGTTGCTCGCTACTACTACTCCCGGGAGTACTGCACGGCCACTAGATGTTTGCTGCTGCCTCCCAGGAGACTCCTATTGCCCAGCGTGCTGATAGGGGCGCCCATGTGGCGACGAGACGACCCGACCCGGCTTGTTCTCTCAATCAATGGCCCTCTCTTGTGTTGCACATCAATCATGTAAAAGCTGATTGCAACGGCTGCCTGGTTCTCTCAGTGCACCGGTCTGGCTTTACTGGTGTAGTAGAGAACTGAACCACGGAGAAAAAGACAAGGCGAGAAACGATCCACTGTCCCATGAGGATGCACTCAATCCTGATTAACAGCTACCTGGACGCCTGATGTACCATCCGTCGCCATGTCACTACGTATGGTCACAGTGTTGCCGGAGGCGTCCGTTGGCCAGCCCTCGCTCGCCTTTTAATTTGCGAGAGGCGATCTCTCTTGTGTGTATGTGCTCCAAAAAGGGCCAAATTTTCAGGTCTCGTGACGTGATCGGAAGGCGATGTGTGCGTGCGTCAAGGCAGAAAGGATACGCCGAGAGACTTTGGGGGTGATTCTGCCATTTTGCACGACGATACCGTCAACATTTCACACCAAAGCATGGCCTAAACCGCAAAACGCTTTCCATTACTATGGCCATGTCTCGATCATATGGCGTCACGCGACAAAGTCTCCACGGTTTTGATTGATTTCCTACTCACTGCTATCTCGTGTGATATCACATGCTTAGCTGGTGGTACTTTGCGCTGCTGCGTTATGTTACTTGAAGTAAGAAATCGAGTGTGCCCTTTTGTAGTTTGCTCCAAAGATTGACCGATATCTTCTCTTCATAAAAGGTGTATACTGGGCAATGTCAGGGCTCCACAGAAATAGCGGATTTTCGAAACATATGGATAAGGAAAAAAAAAGTAGAATTCAAGTTTCTTAGCGTCTCAAATCCTTTGTATGGGAAAACACACGAGAACTACATGTAGCAAATCCTCTAAAATCCTTATAATTTCAGACAATCCTATTTAAATAATTTTGGAATGTTTATTCTTTGCTCCAAATGAATATGTAGGAAAATTTTTTGCAGGATTTCAACCTTATAAAATTCCTCCAAAATTCATTTGTTTCAAGAAAAAATTCCTTGTATACCCCTCCAACTTTAGTTAATCCCTTTTACGCCCCTGAGTTTTGCCTATTCCTTTATATACTCCCGAATTTTGGTTTTAATCCCTTCTATATCCTTATGATCGTTAAATGGGTGTAAAAAAAATTTAGTTTTACCCATGGGCATGTAAAGACAATAGAAATTAGTAAAATCTACCGTTGGAAATATAGTAATATATTATGTGATTACAACATACATAAGTTTGTTTTATAAGGAATTATTATACGTAGAAAATTTGATATATATTCATAAAAAGTATGTGTAGCATATTTTAGAAAAGTATGTCTAGTATAGCATTTCTTTTGGATAATATATACAACATGCGGCAAATATTTGTGCTACTATCACAAAAATATGCTACATATACTATTTTTGATAAATAAAAATAAAAAATTATTTTTATGTCATATCTACAAATAAATTTTGTCACAAATAATAACTCACACAACAAACTCATAAATATAATAGTATTATACAACAAACTTCTACACTCCAATAATATACTCCACTATTTCTATGTTTCTCCCATGCCTAAGGGCAAAATGGACTTTTTCATAAGAATTAAATGGTTAACTAACGGAAAGGCTATGAAAGGGATTTAAGACAAAATTCTGGGTGTACAAGAAAGTGAGCAAAACTCAAGAGAATAAAAGAGAGAGGCTGAAATTTTAAGGGCATACATGGAATTTCCTCTTGTTTCAAAGGAGCCATCGGTGCTAGCTCAAGACTTATGGGTATTTCAAAAATATAAAATATGTGTTCAATGTACCGTCATAACAAGTGTGAGCGACTGAATTGGGAGTAGCATCGAACTTAATAATAGGTCACCGGACAAATAAAAGCGCTCCACATATGTAGCTATGGCAAGGACAGTGTACCACAGGCACACGCAGAGGTTTGAGAGAAGCGCCAATAGTTGGAGCGCGAGAGATGCAATGTTTCGCCAAACTCTACCATTGCGATGCTTCACATGAGCTCAATGTATTAATGTTGGCATAACATGTTAAAATATTGTGCTGCTATGTCGCCCACAATGATATGGCCAAAAGGTTTATTATTAAAATAAAAATATCGGAGGATTTAGATTAACTATAATTTCACAAAAGCTAATATATTCAATATTTTTCTATTCTTTGTGTTTCTTAATATAAGTATTTTTTAGATTGTTTAACAGTCATTAAGATTTTAAAAGAAAATACTATAGTATCTCTCGTTAAATAGGGAGTGGTTTAAAGTGCGATGGTGATTGGGATAAGATAAAAAGAAATTTAATTGAGAGGTGATTAATGTAACAACTAGTACTCTAGAAATACTTCTATTATGTATGTCAACATTATGTAGTCGGCAGATTATTCTAGGTTGATCAGAGTTTAGCAATAAGGATTGAAGGGCTGCAAATCACTCTAATCTCACACATAAAGACATGGATTATCCAGGTTTGGGCCTCCTTGCGGATAACAGCCAAGCCCTACTAGATTGTATTGGGTGTAAACGAGAATATGTTACACCTTAGTGCCTCTTTGTGTATCTGTGTCTTTGTCCCCTCTCTCCAGAGGCCGTCTGTCACTTATATATTATCGATTCACATTAGGACACTTGACAATGCCTCGTGTTACATACTCCCCCTGTCTATAAATATAAGGGATTTTGAGTACTTTTAGAGAGATTGTGGATGAAGATAAAAGAATATGATATCTCTCATCAAATGAGGAATGGTTGCAGGTGGAAGAATAGTTATGGATAAGATTGGAAGAAACTTAAATAAAAGGTGATTGATAGGACAACTATACTTCGAAATGCCTTATATTTGTGGACAATTGTGTAGCCCTTAAATCCCTTATATCTATGGACGGAGAGAGTACATCATTGCTAACATTGATTTATCTATGTCGGAGGAGGAAACTCCAACCACGGGGAGTCTGGAGACCCCCTTTTTGAGTTCGGTCAGGGTAGTTGTTCACAGGACGGTAGCGGCGTCTGGGAGAAGATAGATGCTCGGGCGCCAGGGGCCAGAGCTGAGAGATGGCACGTAAGGAGGCAGAAGAAGTATACAGGTTCGGGCTGCACGGAGGCGTAATACCCTACTTCTGTGTGTGTTTGCTATGTAGAAGATGAATGTGGGTTTGGTGCTACAAGATGTTCTCAGCGGTGCTCTGGAGCTAGACCTCCCTTCCGAAAAGAGAGACAGAGCGAGCTGAAGAAGACGAACAGTAGCAAGAGAGCGAGCTAGAGCTAGAGATCGAGAGTCCTGAGACCTTGTCGTCCCCCCCTTGCTTGCAGGCATGGATCCTCCTTTTATTGATCAAGGGGAGTCCACAGTGCCCAGTACACAGAGAAAGCTAGCTACAATTTGTCTTGTCGCACGCACGCGGCCGCCTGCCGCGCCGCACTGGAGGGACGTCTAGTCGCCGCCTGGCTCAGCTGCATGGGCGGCTGGAGTTGGTCTGCTGCATGTCTGGTCGGCACGTTGCCGGGCTGTTGTGGGCGGCTGGAGTATGGAGATGTGACAGCGCGTGCCTCCGCTGCCAGAGTGTGGAGAATCGAGGCCCCCTCAGCCGAAAGTTCTCTGACGGCACTGGGAGGGGGCCCACGGAAGGCCATCATGACGGTGCACGCATGTCCGACCGGGAGACAAGCGAGAGGCGCCCCGTTGCCTCGCCATTAATGTGGGTAGTTAGGGAGCTGATCCGCTCAAGCCGGCCTCGTGCTCGGGGCGGTGAGCCCTCCGCGCGCACGAGGCACCGAGTCCCTCGGGGACGAAAAATGTGAGTCCCAGGCCCGGGAAGCGGCACCCGGGACCAAGGATGTCTCTGTAACGCGCCCCGGAACCGAAGCCGAGGCCCCGGGCACGGGGGCGAGACCCGGTCCCGGGAACGGAGCTTCCCGGGACCGGGGAGGAGGCCCGGGGAATGGGCGCGGAGCTTCCCGGGAGCAGGGACGAGACCCGGGGCCCGGGCATGGAGCCTGTGGACCCCGGGACCGGGCACAGAGGAGTGCCCCTTCTCGAGAATGCCCCCGGGACTCGGGGCCGATGTGGGCGCCCGCCGCGAGGCGCCAGGAGGAGGCACACCCGGGCTCGGGCAGTGCTCGGGCCCCAGGTACTTGGCGGGAAGAAGGCTGTAGCCGGCCGTCACCGGTGCAGAATGTGGGCCCGGAGGAGCTGATGTGGCCAAAGATCCACGTGTCCCCGGAGAATGTGGGACCCCTATTCCCGTTTCGGCGACAATCTACTCCACTTTCCCCATGTTGTCGGGCCTATCGCTTCTGGATGTGCCAAACTAGCCAGCGTGTAATGCCCACTCTCAGCGAGACGTTAAACCCTATTTTAATAAATCCTATCTGTGAAAATTTCGCTCCTTGTGTGCTTTGTCGTAAGTCATGCCTGGATCTCAGTTTGTCTCCTTGACCTTGATCTCTAAACACAACCTCTCGAAATCTTTTCGAAATTCGAATCGTCGTATTCGAACTTCGTTCCAAAAACCCTACCGGCTTTCTCCCTCAAATATCCAATCTCAGACTCCGCTCCGATCCTTCTAACAAAACCCTAACTGCAAATCCCTTCATCTCCCTCAAAAATTCCGCTTCGATGATGATTTGAATCGAAACCCTAAAGTATTCCCCTTAACCCCTTACAAGTCTTCCGTGAAATTAATTCTTGAATTGGGAACCCAAGTTCCAATGTTGAATTAAAACCCTTTTCTCTCTTTGCCTTCCCTGGCAAAAATCCTGGAAAAATCCAAAATGCAAAATTCACCAAATTTTCCCTTTGCTTCCTCTCCTTGTTTTTCCTCCAAATCCCCAAAGTCATTGGGAATTCAAATTGATATTTGAATTCAAATACTAAATTTGAATTAGAGGCCTCTCTTTCAATCCCTTGCTATTATTCCTTGAAATCCAATTGCAAACATTTATTCCAAAATATTCATCTTCCCCTTGGATTTCCTTTCATTGATTTCCTTGAGTTCTCCTGAGTTCAAATATGTGGTTTGAATTCAAATCTCCAAGCAAATATTTAAACATCCCCTCCAAAATATCAAACCCTTCCCTTGAAATCCCTACCCTTGAGATCCCTGATTTATTTTGACTCCAAATAAAAAGGTTTGAATTCAAGTGCCAAAATCAAATACCCCAAAACCCTCCAAATTAAATCCCCTGGAAAATAAATACAAAGAGCAACTGTGCTCCTTGGGCCGTCCTCCCGGCCTCGGCCCATCTCCGTTCCTGCATAGCCTTGCAGCCCACGGGCTAGTAGCGCTCCCCCGCCAACGCGCCGTCGGATCGCCAACACGTTTCCCGAGGGTGCTGTGCTGCCGTCTGATATCACTTAACATGCCTGGATACATGCAACCAACTGCCGCCACCAGATGGCTGTCACATGCTCCTCGAGCACCGCACAACCGTCGAGTCCCCCATCGCACTAGCGCGACCGGCCGCCGCCGATGGATGCTCAACGCGTGTCATCCCACTCCCCATCAGCCGTTCGATCTCCCCCCACAGTCGTCGTCTACCTCCATCCGTTTCCTTCCTCGTCTACGCCCCTTAGTTGCTCGGTCAAAATCCCCCACGTCACTGCGGCCCCGCCGGCACCCGCTAGCCACCACGGCTTGGATAGCCGTGGCCGCCCCGCTTTTTCCCTACCTTCTCCTCCCATTTTGAGTGAGCACCACGACGGCATGGTCCCCATGGCGCGCTCTCTCTCTCTCGCTCGCTTTTTCACCGCACCAAAATCGTTCGTGACCGCACAAGCCCGCGCATGAATTCTGAACTCCGCCGCTTGATCCACCGCCATCAATCATCCGCAAATCTCCACCGCCAACCAATTTTCATGCCGCCCGTGAGATTTCCCCGCGCCGTCTCGGCACATCTCTCCCCTCCATGATTAGCCACAGGAAGTCTCCAAATTGTCCCGAACTGACCTAGAGCTCCACCTCGCATACAAAATCACACCCCCCCAGAGCCCCATCTCCCCCTTGACTCTGCTCACTCGGGATGGCGAGGATCCCGCCTCTTTGTCATCCTTGACACCGGCCACGTCGCCGCGATGCCGCCAGCACTGTCCCGCCGTCGGGATCTTGGAGCTGCCTCGACCCTAGGAGTGCAGCACCCCGGAGTCCCACGTCGTCACCTCTGACTCCCTCCCCATCAATAATCCCCTTCTTGCTACAACCGTCGCCGACGCCAATCTCTGCCGCCGGTGATCCCCTCTCGGTTCCCCTCTGTGCCCACGCCTTTTAGAGGCCTTTTTATCTCCTGGCGTGCGTGCGTGTGTGCGCGCGCTTGCTCAACGGGTGTCACACCCTGAGATTTTCCCCTTAATAGAGCCACACAAAAATTTACTCAAGAAAAATACTCAAAGAAATTATTTAAATAAGGCAAGAGAAATTAATTAATGGAGAAAATACAAAATGCCAATCTACCATGGCTGGGAATATTTTTCTTATATTCCTCTTGCCAAAATACACTAACAGGATTTTTACTAGAATTTTTAGAGCACTAGAAGTATTTTTAATAATTCAAAACATGTTATCGGAATTAAAAACCTCCTGGAAAAATCTTTTCCTTTTCCCTTTCTTCTTTTTCTTGTTTTCTTTTCTCTTCTGGGCCGCGGCCCACTCTTGTCTGCGGCCTGCTCGCGTGGCCCGCTCACCCCCGTGTCGCGCGCCCTTTCTCGCTCCCTCTCGCTACCAACCGGGGCCCGCTCACCAGTGCTTCCCCACGTCTCTCCCCTCACCCCTCCCGCTGACATGTGGGACCGGGGCCCCACAAGTCAGCTTCATCCCCAACCTCCGGCCGAATCGACCAGAGGGGATGAAGCCGCCCGCGCGTCTGATTTCCACCTCGGCCCACCTCATCCCGCCTCCTCCTGTGGTTCAAACGACGTGGACTCTGTCCCCGCTCCACTCCCCCACGTTCCCCGTCCCTCTTGCACACTACCCCATGCGAATTTCGCACGTCCCACCCTCTCCGTCATTTCCCCCTTTTCACAAAATCCGGCCGCTTCGGTCACGATCTCGCTCTCCCCGTGCCTACTTAAACCCCCACCGTGCCCCTCCGCTCCTTTTCCCTCAACTTTCTGAGTCCCTAGCGCCCTCCAACCCCCTCCGCGTTGTGATCCTGAGCTGCTACCGCGTTCCGCCGCCTTCAGCCGCACGTCACCGCGCTTGCTTCCTCTAGCTCCGCCGCACCTGGGCGCGCCTAGTCCAGCCACCATCCACCCCTGTTCATCACCGGAGCCCATCTCTCGCCGACCCCTTCTTAGGTAAGTGCCGTCGCCGGGCTTCGGCTGCCAAATTACGCCAATCCACCGTGTCATTTCGCTCCTAACCTCCTCCTATGTGTTCACCTGGACCTCCCCGTTGCCGTTCATCCCTCTGTCGCCAATGATCACCGCCGGAACGCCGTCGTCGTCATCGTCGTCTTCCCGAGCCTCACCACTGCGCCCCGCTCCTGTTCGCCATCATGGGCCACTTTCCCGTCATCGCCGCCCCTCGATGAGCATCCCATCGGATCCCCTGTCCCCTCCGCCTCGCGCTGATGCCCTCCGCCACGCCGGATGGTCACCGGTGATGACCATTGGGCCACATGCACTCTCACTGGCTGCGCACCGTCGCCGGCCGAGCGCCGAAGCAGCTCGGCCTTGGGTAGATCCGGGCCGTCCGATCTGCCTCGATAGATTGAGGCCACTCACGCGCCCGCGCCGTGGCCGCACGAGCATGGACCGCGTCCACCGTGTGTCGCTCGCCTGTCAGCGCCAGCCCCATGGTCCGCTGACGCCATTATTCCTTTTTAATGCGCAATAAATTATTTAGGGTTTATTTTTGTGTATGAATAACATAGAGAACCTTTAAAAATTCATAACTTATTAATGGAAGCTCCAATTAATTCTATTCAAATTTTATTAAATCCAGAAAAATGTCAAGAATCCATTAAAAATAGTTTTAGCTCATGTTTCAATGCTCACATGTACTGTTTTTAAGTGTTTGTGCTTTGGTTGCTTTAGAAACTGACGTTTTTGACCCTCCCGTGTACTACGAGGTCATTGCAGAGTTTGCAGAATCGGAGCAAGGTAAGTTACATCGTTTTCTTGAGCATATTGCACCTAGTTTATGCAAATTATTTGCTTTGAATAAATAAATGTGCATGATTTCATTATTTCATGTGGGAAGGTTTAACCTATATATATACAATTCGACGACTATAACTTGACCACCCTTTATACCTTTATAGCCTAGGTAACAACTTGACTATAAAGTATTTCTAGGATTCTTAGCCATGCTTAGACTCAACTAGCTCACCTTGGAAATAAATACTCAGTATTACATTTACTGTTCGACTTTATGTCTGAGGATAGAACTTTGGTCATGGACACTTATATAACTAAAATTTGACCTTAATGGTGGGTTGTGGGTGTATGGTTTTGCTGACCGCACCCATGGCAATTAAGGACCGGTTCACGGGAACCCCTTGAGTAGTTATCTGTACATACCACAAGCCAGCGTGGGCAACGGCTGGGCTTGTAGCATAGCTTCTCCCTCTCCTAGGCACTGTTGGTGAGAATGGGCATGATGAGGTTGGGTCGGCTCGGGGTCGGGTTGATCGGCTTCCGGATCCATTGTGGCGCAAGGGGTAGCCTAGCCGATACGGTGTGCCCTATCGGCAGATGTAATCTCAGCGTGGTGTGGATGGTTAGGGAGGAGTTGTGTGAACGGTCCTGTCATAGCCTCTCGCAGGGTGTCGTGGTGACACACCGGCACACGGGAACGTGTGTGGGGCTGTGTCTTGTGGCTATAGTTGTATACCTTTAGCCAGAGTTAAAATCTATTCGAATAGCTGTACCCGCGGTTATGGGCGTATTGATCAAGACTCACCGTGATTAGTCTCATGTTAATAAATTAACTTAAAACATGTTGTAGAGATAGGATGGTTGGTTGGGCCTGGTCAACATGGTGTAGCGTTGACCGGTGATGGATTAATATTGTGTAATTAATTAACATTTTACCCGTTGGCGAACTACTACTGTTTGCAACCTTTTTACGCAAATGAACCCAAAGCCTATCTTTGCCTCCCGTGCATGGTGCATAATTGCGGGTGTGACTTATTGACTACTGTGGGTGGTACTCAGCCTTGCTCCCTTTTCCCCTCTCAGAGATGGAATACCTTTCCGACGAGGATCGTTTGAAGGACTAGATAGGATTCGCCATTAAGCTGCCTGTGGAATGGAAGCCTCCGCGTGGCTAGATGTTTATAGGCTTTCGTTATCGTTTTCTGCTGCATTTATGTAAGACAATTTATTCTGTTTGTAAGACGTACTTTGTATGGCAACTTGGTATTGCATACCCTGGCTTTCCTGGACAGAGATTTAATACATAGAAATGTTTAGAATTCTGGTTGAGAATTTCTAGGCGTTACACCTGGACACGCCCTCGACACCGCCATGGCCGTCACCCCTCGTCCCCTCTTCTCTCTCCCCGTCGTCCACGGTCTCTCGTCGCCGGACAACATTGCTCGTCCTCATCCAGATCCGAGCCGTTGAACTCGCTCCTCGTCCTCCCCTCTATCTGCCGGTGCTAGCCTCTCGGTCCGAGCTGCCGCCGTCCGCTGGAATGTTTTTGCTGCCGTCGATCGTTGGATCCCGCTGACGGAGCCATGCTTCCCTTTTTGACTTCTTTGCTGCGTGGATGCTAGCTCGGCTCCACCTGGACCAACCTAAGCCGAGTCAGCCACCAGCGTCCCGCACATGCACACTATCCCCGTGACCCCCGTCGCTGACGAACTGGCCCCACCCGTGTATCCAACCCCGCGGTCCATGGACCGCAAGCCACTGACATGTGGGCCCTCTTCTCCCCGTTCACAGCTGGGCCACGCCTGTGAGCCAAGCCACCTATTCCTCCCCTGGCTCGCTCCGTGCACCGGGTCCATAACCCCCAACTCACCGACTAGTGGGCCCACATCTCTTCCTAGTCCATCGCGGTCCACCAACCTTGTCTCGCTGATGTGTAGACCTAGCCTCTTTTACCAACCCAAGGCATAGTCGCCTCCACTCCTCCCACTGACATGCGGACCCCGCTTGTCAGTGGACTCCTTTGTCAGTGGCTCCCATGGGATATTCCTAAGAATATTCCATTCCAGAAATTCAAATAATTATTTCCTTGATCTAGAAATTCAATTAATCTTCGGAAAATCATATCTTTTGATCCGTAGCTCCGATTGACTCCGTTCCAACTCCAATAATTTTCTAAAATTAAGATCTATCTAATGACACTATTAGTAGTACTAAATAGAGTCCTTTGCTTGGTATTTGTATAGATTTTAATTGTTTACGCATAGTAACCACCGTCGGAAATTCATTTCGGAGTGGATTTTGCCAAGATTTTTCAAAGACTTGTGAAGACTTAGAGCAAGGCAAGTCATCTTTGAACATGTTGCACACATAATTGCGGAACTAAGTATTTTAATTGCCAAAAATGCATTACTTAGGCTACACTGTGAAATTTCTCGGCCGCGATTACAAGACAATTGGCTGGCCGCCAACCTAACTTACTCCTTTGCTAAATTGTGATCCCCTAAACATCCTTATCACCTCCCTTGATTGATCCCGGTACTTGTACCGACGAGGATGGTATCGGTGATCCCTTATCAAATTTAAAAATGATCACAATGAGTAAAACTTGGGTTTGCAAAACCTTTGAAAAAACCTGACACCTAGGTCGGTGCCTTGAAAATAAAATAAGTTTACAAAACTCGCGGTGTGGGAATCATGCCAGCAAGACGAGTCTCTTGTATCGCAGCTAAGGACCGATTCCTTTAGAATTTCATCCGAACATACAACAGTACAACCACATGGGTGAAATGGGACAGTCCCTGGCTGAGTAACTAACCGCCCAAGGACACATGGCATGCCAATGGACTGTGGATCATGCGGGAGGGCGGTAGGGATGCCTCTTGGGTTCCTGGCACAGTATGGTCTCGGATCTACCCTGTTGTTGGTCGTGGACCCCTCTAGTTGTCATGAGGTAACCTGATATTGACTCCAGAAATGACTTGTCACAAAAACCTAGGGGTGGGCATTTGGTTACCGAAAATTCGGGTCGGGTAATTCGGTTTTTTGAAAATTCGGTACTTGAAAAATGGAAACCGAAATTCACAGCTCAAAAATGTGGACCGATAATTTGGTTAACCGAATTGTCGGTTTGGTCTTTAGTCCCAACCGAGATGATTGACGCGGCGTGGCAACCGGCAGCCTTCAATCATGGGGCAAGGGCTGACGGCGGCGACGTTGGCGGCTCGATGCAGCGCAGCAAGCGGTGGCCTTCCACCATAGGGCATGAGCTGATGGTGACGTTGGCAGCTCGACGCGGCGCGGCAACCGACGGGGGAAGAGGTAGCGGCAATCGAGAGTCGACGGAGCCGGTGCGTGGGGGCTGGTGTCAGAAGGCGACACGTCACGGCACTGGCACAAGGGGGCTTGGAGGCTGTGGGCTGGGGCAGTCGGCTCTGCCTTGGCTGACGGGCGATGGCGATCGGTGGCTCACTCGGCAGACAGCAGTGGCGGGCTGGCGGCGACGCACCGTCGATTGGATCTGGGAGTGTCGGACTGGGAGAGAAATTAGGGAATGGCCAAATAGGAGCACGGGAACGGCCGAACGGGATGCAAGAGCAGGATGGGGAGTTGCTAGTGTGCTTTAGTAGGCTTTACAAATACAGGATGCTGAATTGTGGATGGGCCACTAGGCTTTTGACTATATCGGGTAGTTCAGGTACCCGACCAACATGACCGAAGTACCGAAATAAAAATCGGTCTTCTTCAACCAGAAACCGAACAGATGACCAAAGACCACAAATTCAGTCTATTCGGGTTCGGGTTTTGGTTTCGGTTTATTATGCCCACCCTACGAAAATCTCTAGTCACTAGTCGTGTCCGTTCTGCGCGAGTTGGGAGATAGGATAAGTCGTGTTGTGTGGGTAAACTGTACCTCCTCTGCAAAGGTTTAAACTGTTTAAACAGCCGTGCCCACGGTCATGGGTGGATATGAGGTGATTCTTTAGCGTAGTTTTGTTTGACTACTGCTTATGAAATGATGTTGTAGATTGGGAATCCGTTTTCGGAACTTTGGTGAAACTGTCGAGGACAACAGGGCTGTGGGCCCAGTTATTGATGGATCAGCTGGTGCAGCTAGATTCCAAGAAGCCAATTCTTGGGAGTTGGGCTGAATCAATGACTGATGCAATTCACTCCGATCGGGCGAGACTACACCTCGCGCTGATTTTTGAGAAGCACACACTTAGCTGATTTAAAAGAACTTGAAATAAAAATAATTACAAACTGATTACAAAATTGAAATAAACCACCTAGTTTCCCAGGCTTGCTGAGTACATAAGTACTCATTCTTGCTCTATATATATAGTTTTCTGTCGGGAGCTGGAGCTAGAGTTGCAATGAAGAGAAGATTAGGGTTTCATCCTGGTTCCCAACCACTGCCTATGGTGTTGGGATTTAGTCCATTTGTTCCGCTGTGCTACTGCCTCTATGCTGTTCGTTGTTGTCTCCGGTTTGCTCCGAAGCTGCAACATAAGTTAAAGTATAAATTTATTTATTTATTTAAGGTTTTGCAATGATGCATATCTGATTTCCGTGGATACCAGCGCTGTGTTCTGGGACTGGTATCGGTATCGCGATTCCGTGGGAGAGCAGTTCATGCTATTTTCCTACGGCACGCCCCATTTAGTGCCATTGTACGGTGGTACTAGATTGGGGTGTGACACAGCGTGTCGGAGGATGAAACCTCGACGGCGGGAAGTCAGAAGACCCCCCTTGAGATTCGGCCAGGGGAGTAGTTCTCAGGCGAAGCCGGCGTCAGCGTGTATCAGCAAAGCGATGGATGAAGGGTTCGGACCGTCCGAACCGAGAGGATCGCGCGGGGCCCGAGCTGGAGACAGAAGGGTCCGGACCGTCCGAAACCGGTCCGGACTGTCCAAACGGGGAAGATCGCGCGGGGAAGACGATGAACAGCACGCACAAGGGAGACACGAGGATTATACAGGTTCGGGCCGCCGGAGCGTAATACCCTACTCCTGTGTGTATGCTATGTGGAGGTGAATATGGTTTGAGTGTTACAGGGTGTTCCCGGCGAGCTCAGGAGCTCGGAGTCGAGGAAGAACCATGGCGAGAGTTGGCGATCGAGGACGGGTTCTAGCCAGAGAGTGGTTGCTAATGCCGAAGCTTGCTCTGCTCCTTCTCTCATCGGCTGGGATCCTCCTTTATAGAGCAGAGGAGTCCACAGTGCCGGTACCCCCAGAGAGATATTCTCCGGTGAGTCCTCTTGTGCACCTGTTCGGCCGCGGATGCCCACGCCGGAGTTGGAGGGCTGTCCCATCGCTCACCTCCGCCTGTGACGCCTGCGCCGGAGTTGGAGGAGGGTCCAGTCGTCTCTGCCCGCCTGCTGTGTCCAAGCCAGAGTAGGTACTGCTCGTCTGGTCACACTCGGTCGGCCCCTCGCTGTGAGCGGATGGAGCATGGAGACGGGACGGCGCCTGCCTCCGCTGCCTGGGCGTGGACTTCAGGGGCCTTCTTGGTCAAAAGTGCTCTGCTGTCGCCTTACCATTAAAACGGGTAGTTGGGAAGCCGACCGCTGGAGTCAGCCCTCCGCCACACGAGGCACTGTTATTGCGGGTCGTGGGCCCGGGCACTGCCTGGGCGCTTAGCTGGAGAGCCCATCGTCGTCGGAGAATGTGGCCTCGGGAGAATTAACGTGGCAGATGACCCACGCGTCCCCGGGGTATGTGGGACCCCCAATCCCGTTTCGCCGACACAGCGCCTCGAGCCAAGTTGGACGGGGCATTTGCTTTCCGTCTGACGTAATGGGACAGTCACGATGCTTGGAGCAGGTAGATTGAATACGTTGGATAGGCAGCGTTTAATGAGAATGACCTGTAGCAGCCATGCACATTTAATGTAAAATGACGGGGACCCAAATACACGTTACTTTCACACATATGCCCCGATAGGGGGGCCTACAAAGACCAGTCCTGCAACCAAAAAGGTGGTCGCATGACCTTGCATGGGTCTACTCTGCTCAATGGTCGTATCGCCACCCTGCTCGGTGGTTGTGTTGCCACCCTACTTGGTCTTCCTCCACCATACTCTTGTCATGCTTGGAGAGAGCTACATGTGCATCCCGGTGGGGCTCTTCTACGGTTGGGCTTCTCTGGGTCGTAGACTATGCTATCTATTGATTTTGTATAAAGGGGCATGAAATTATTAGTGCATAAAATTTTAATTATAGAAATACTTATTTTAAGATCGAAGGGAGTACTTCAAACACCCGTGCATCCTACTTTAGAATTTCAAACACCCGTGCATCCTTTAGGGATAGTTTGAAGACGAGGGAAAAGAGAAGGAGAAAAAGATCACGCAAAACGAGATAAGCTATTAAGGCATGATTAATTGAGTATTAATTATTTTAAACTTAAAAAATAGATTAATATGATTTTTAAAACAACTTTTATATAAAAAATTGTTTAAAAAATACACCGTTTATCAGTTCGAAAACGTGCTTATAGAAAACAACAAGATTTTTTTTCTCCAGCAGGCACTCTCGAACGCACTTAGCATTTGAAAACAAAAAGGTTATACAACTTGGAACAGTACCCTTTCACATGATTGGAGAGGTGATGTCAGTTGCCCCCACCACCGTCGGCTTTTGCTTTTACAATTGGCATGCGCAGGCGCGGCACAGCAGAGCAAGCAGTACTAACACAGTCGCACTTAAATTGGCCTCCCGTAACCGAGGACGACGAATCGACGACGACGGCGAGTCCTCCGAGCCTTACCGATCGATGGAACGGCGCGAGCGAATCGCGCCCAAAAGATCTTGCCAATAAAAGCAACCGCGATGGGACCGCCCCCTACATGCTCCACCGCTCTCGCGACGCGAGCTCTCCCGTCCAGCACCACGGCTCCAGCGATTCTGTTCCAAACCATCACCATCGCATACATACGGCAGCAACAGTGGCAGGCAGCCAGGCAGGCAGGGGTAGCTACGCCGGCCGCTTCGGCTGTCACGGTGTCACCTCGCCTCGCGTCGCTACCTGCTACCGGTGGCGCGAGCCGAGACCGGGCCGGGCCGGCGGTGGGTCCTGCATGCGCTTGAGTGGTGGGGGGAACGCGCCTCGGTGCCCATGCCCCTCATGCGTCACCTGTGCTCCCTAGCTACCACTCGTAGCGTTGGGCCCCTCTCCGTCTCGATCTCCCCCCTCTCTCCCTCTCTCTAGTCTCCGTCGTGTCCGTCTCTGTCTGATTTGGTGTCTAATCGTTGGGCATGAGGGCTTGATTGCGGCATGAGGGCTGCTACTAGTAGGAGCACGAGCTGTGTACAGCTTGCTACCCCACCGGCGTAGCGTAAGCCTGAGCAACGAAGCCGTGGCAGGTCCATGCGCGCACCGTGCGTCGTTACTCCAGTACTAGTAGCTCGCTAGCTAGGCCCCTGGTTAGCACTAGTGCGTGTGTATCCGGTTTTGAGACCACCCCATTGAATCGCATGCATCAATGCATGTAGAGTGATAGAAGTTTTCAATGAGGTATTGATGAGAATTATGCATGGCACAGTGGGAGTGCCAATCAAAGACATGTATAAATAAAAGTGCTTGGTGCGTAGTATATTAATAAAAAAATAGAGACTTTCTCCGGCGCTTAGAATTAATTAGGACCGTTAATCGTTTTTAATCTAACGCAGTAGAATAAAAGGTACCGATAAAAAGGTACTCTAAGTGTGGGCCAGGTACTTAAGGTGGAAGGGTAAAATGGTAAATACTACTACTCCTCCAATCCTCCAGTTAATTGGCACCAACAAACAAAGGTGAGCTAGCTAGCGCGCCAAGCTCGCCACGGGCATCGTTGGGCGCCGACGCCGAGCCCGTCGCTGCCACTCTGGCGCTGGGGCGGCACACCGGACTCGGACGAGCGACGCGGCGATGCCACCGTCGGCTGGTCGTCGTCGTTGTTCCTCACTGCCATCTTCCCGTGGACGAGGAGACGTGCCGACGAAAGACCGACGGCCCCATCGGCCGGTGGCGGCAGGGCGGGAGAGCAACGGCAACGGCGGCGGGTGAGCAGCGGCCCCGGCAGCGGGCGAGCATGCTTGGCCTCGGCGACCTCGGCGGCGGCCTCGCGGCGGCCTCGGCGGTGGGCGAGCAACGGCCTCGGCAGCGGAGCAGCGGCCTCGGCGGTGGCCTCGCAGCGGCCTCGGCAACCTCGGCGGTGGGTGGCGACGGCCTAGCAGCGGCCTCGGCGGTGGCCTCGCCGCGGCCTCGGCGGTGGGCGGCGGCGGCCTCGGCGGCGGAGCAGCAGCCTGGATGGTGGAGCGGCGGGCGAGCACCGGCCTCGGTGACCTCGGCGGCGGAGCAACGGCCTTGGCGGCAGGCGAGCAGCGGCCTGGACTCGCACAAGAGAAGAGTTTGGTTCCTCCTCCTATTCTTGCCTCACCGTCGCAGTCGCCGTCTCCGCTTCTTGACGGCCTCGCTCATCTCCACGCTAGCTACCTGCCATTGTTCCTAAGCCCAACCAGATCCGGTGGCCAGGCAACCAAGTAGGCAGCCAGCCAAAGGATCCAGCTGCTAGGATGGTGGAGAGCTGCTGCCGGTGGAGATCTGTGTGCGAGTCAAACCCTTCTCTTTTTTTTTTCTGTTTATTTTTTTTATTCCTAATTTGTCCTTTTAACATCAACGGCTGGTACTGCTTGATTTAAAAGATATGTGAGGTACCTTCCAAGCACCGTAAAAGATCTTAAAAAAATAAATTCTGTTGCAAGCGTACAGGTTACTCATAATGAAGAGAACATATGTACTACTTACGTCGCCCCGTGGGCTCACCTGCATGTTTTGTGACCTTAAACCGCGACAGCTTTTGTGACGCGCCCAGTTAGGGGAGACGAAGAGCGTGCATCCATTAAGGTCTCGTTACGTACATGTTCACCGAACTGGCTTTGATTACTCGCACTGTAGAGTGCATCGTAGACTCACCACAGACGCGTGAGCCTAAGGCTATTCTCGGTGGACAGTTTCACTTTACTGTTTCTAAAACCGTGAAATCATGAATGAAATAACCTCTCTCAGTGGAGAGTTTTATTTTACTGTTTTCAAAAACAACCATACCATTTAATTACTGCATGAAACTCCCATAAAACTACCACTAAGAGTACTTTAGAGGTTTCATTGCAGTCATGATGAAACAAAGATGTCTTAATAGGGGTTTCATCCGATTTCCAAGACATTGGAAACGGGTTAGACTAGTTTCATGGTGATGAAATTAGGATCACTTCTCTCCTCTTAAATAGCATGTCATGTCATCATATTTACTGATGTGACGTCCTATTTAATGCCTATAAAACTCTCATAAAACCCCCACTGAGAATAACCTAACAAAACCTCAAATGAAGCAGCGGATTTATCACGTAGAGTAGACGTGAGGCTCGAGAGTCGAGACAGATATATGGAGCTCCAGTGAGCAGTGGCAAACAGTAGCGTGTGTATGTAGGCGGCCGGCCCGGAGCGTCGGACAGGGGCAAAACAGACGGAAGCTAGCACTCCAGCATGCAGCCGCGGCTGTAAGCTGGCGGGGGCAGAGGCAGCTGAGGTGGGTGGTGCTGGTGCCTGCGCCCCGCCGCGCGATGCCGCGATCAATGCCCACGGCGCGTGTGCCATCGCGCCCAATAAATTCTCGGTGGCGGAGGCCGGGGGGCGCAGCAGCGCAGGCGGCAGCAGCGGGACTCATTTACCGCTCCGCGGCCGCGGCACGTGATGCCGTCCTGTAGCGAGCGAGCCGGCCGGGGCGCGTCGGCGTCGTACCGGTGCACGTGGTGGTCGTGGTCGCGCGCTCATCTCGTGGCCCTGCTGATGGTAGCGACACGGTATGGAGACTGCAGCGATGGCTTCCTTTGCGCGATCCGGCACACACCAGCGTACGTACGTTATTTGCAGCGCGGCGCTTGTGCGTCGCACATGGCATCCGCGTCTGCTGCCAGTGTATGCCGGTTCGGGACAACACAGCGAATGCGCGTCCATGGTCCATACGTGCGCGAGAGGGAACGTACGTACGAGACGGAACCAACGACAAAAATACGAGGAAGGAGGGGTGACTCTTTTGGGGCATGCCCACAGTACGGCCAAAACTTCTCCGTAAAAGCATAATCTGGTTTAAGTAGCTCAATCAATGAGGCTAGACGAACTGAGCTCGAGCCTCCAGCCAACACAACCAAAAGCCCAGTCCAATCCCAACATAACTCAAACATGAGCCATGCCCATGTTTTGGAAGCGTTCAACATGTGGTATGCTACCCCAAAAAATTGGAAAATTTTTTTATATATCCTTAAGTAGTTTTTGCTTAATTACTTTTGCGTCTCTATATTTTGCCATAACCCCTGTATATCTCTCAGTTTTTATTTTAATCTCATCTGTGCCCATTTAATTAGTTAACCGTTAGATCTTTCTAAAATAACTACATTGTCTTTCTCTCGTACTTATACTACCTACTTTCAAAACATAATCTCAATATAAAAATAAATTAAATAAATTAAATTTGACAGAATTATTTGGCCCCAAATTTGAAATTTTTTTATGAAATTTTTTCACCGAGAAATTAAAAAACCAAAATTGTTTTTATTTGAGTTTAAATTTTGGTGAAAATATTGTACGATTTCATCAAATCTGATTTGAAATTTACTTAAAACTTTAAATTTTTAATTTTCAAATTTGTGGTTAAATAATTATGTCCCATTTGTTTTATAAATGAATCTTTTTTCACTTTGAGAACCGCGTTTTTCTTAATAAGCTAATACATAAGTACAAGAGAAAGACAATATAATCATTATGAAAAAAAATATAATTGTTAAATAATGGAATAGGTAGAAAGTGGTTCAAAATAAAAACTCAGAGACATATAGAGGATGGAGCAAAATTCAGGGGTATGAAAGGGATTGAGCGAAAACTAAGAGACACACAATGAATTTTCTCAAAAAAATGTTATACTCCCTTTGGTCACGAAGGGCTAGTTTGGTTTATGGCCAAAATTGGTTTTACTAATATTTGATAATTTCAATAGTATTTAGTATCTAATTGGGGTTGAAGCAAAATTTTGGTAAGTCTAGAAAAAAATATGCTACTTCAATAGTTAACTTAGGCTATTTTGTCTTCAATTCAAACACAACTTTATCTTTATCAACATTGGCTATGCAAAACTTACCAAAATTTGGTATTGGCAAAGATTAGTAAGGTCAATTTTGACATCAAACCAAACCAGCCCAAAAACACGTTTTGGATATTAGGGGTTTTATGGTTATCAACCGAATTTTGCCAATAAAAGTTGCTACACTTGCCTAAGTTGAGGTAATTAAATTCTTTGGCACACCTTAACAAGCCTAAGGGAATCTTGCCATTTTTTTGAGTCATTGACGTGTGGGGTCTAATTTGTTGGAAGTGAATCTTGCCATTACCGTGGTTACAACCAAACAGCTGTCGAGTTGATTAAACTTTACTAACCTTAGTCGTGGCAAATTGTGGCAAAGTGTGGCTGTTAACTAAACAACCCCTAAATTGGTTTCCAAGATGCAACTTTGATCACTAATTACTATTGCACAAATATTTGTAAATTATAAATATTGTTGAAGAACTTCCAAAAAAAATCTAAAGATGCAATTTTCATGTCTACAAGTTAAATATTTTAAATGTATTTATGTTCAAAATTTATAAAGCTTAACTTGAAACATGTCTAAACAACATGTTTTCATAACCGAAAAGAGTATATGGTATAGTGGTGTGATAAAGGTTCCACCGTTATGTCCTTTCCAAAATGTCTTAAATTCATCCATCAACTCTCGTCGAAAATACCACCCGACACCTCCTCTCTTGCCGCAACAACAACGCATCAAAGTTTTATAAGAGTATTATACTACCTATACATTTCTATGCCTTGTTGAAGGGTACTACAAAAGCATGGTCATGCTTTGCTCGTAGATACTTAAAAATATGGTTCCTTACTGTAAGACACCACATACAATATTTTATTATTTTTGATAATTTTGAAAAGGGAAACAAAACCGAAATGCTCCTGGACCAAAACAAAGCGGCGGCGGTGCTAATAGCTACCACAATGGCTGAACCAGATGCATAAGCCAGTTTGGTCCCAAGCCATTCTAGTTATATTGTAAATTTTCTATCTCCGAACTAGCCAGAAATAATAAAATATTACAGGCAATAGCCTGTTGTAGAACCATACTACCTTCGTCCCAAAATAGATGTCGTTCTAGGATTTAAAATTTGTCCCAAAATACTTATCACTTTAGAGTACTACTTGTCCCATCAATCACCTCCTATTCAATTTTCTCTCCATTCTACTCTCAACCACCCTTCTACTCTCTACTATACATTATTTAACAATAGACACTATAGTCTTTTTCTCTTAAATCTTAATCTATACTAAACAACCTAAAACGATATTTATTTTAGGACGGAGGGAGTATTTTTTACACCGTCTAAAAAAACAAAACCACGTTTTTTATGTCCTCTAATAAAGACTATGCTTTTTTTTAGTTTAGAGTGGTATGTACCAAATTTTGGCTTTTGTTTTCAATAAATGTGCACCACCGTTTGGTTGTTCGCCCCGCCCCATCGATCTCCTATGGCTATTACCATTAGATTAATTTGTCGATACCTAGGTAGATCTTATTGCCCTTGCATTTCACTGAACCAGCCCACCAGCCATCATATTTTACTCTTAGATCCAAAAATATCACCACCACCTTACTACACTGCTCGATTGTTGCTTTTCTATAGCCTAACCTAAATTGGTGGAGCTTTCTTCAGATAAGGGAAGCGGCAGACTCCCAGCCACTACACCAACTAGGGAGTACACAACTATTACAGCACTAAGTGCTAAGCACTTATTATAAAGACAAAAACCGCAATGCCAAAAAAAAAAAAGCATGACAAACAAAATGTCAATACCACGGCTAAGTAAAAAAGAAAAATATAGTGTCGCATCATCACCACGGACCTCTTGGAGAGCAGCCATACGACATCGTCAATTGTGCAGCAAAAAGTTATTGAGATTCTAGGCCTGCTGGCAAGGCCTTCGAAAAATGCATATAGTCTTCTACGTGGGTTTTGGATAATTAACATAAAATAGTCAAGAGACTAATGATTCTATTGAGGTATGTGTAGAGATTAGTCCTAAATTGCTTAGTGTGATATATGGAGACCCTTACAAACACGACGCAATGCGGCAAGAAGTCTAGACGATTGTTTTAAATTTCTCTCATGTTCTTTTTTTTTTGAATTTAAGTCTAGGCAAACCGTACTATCAAGAGGTTCCAAACAGTGGCTTATGTTTTACCAAGTGCTCAAAGTCCAAATCTTATCTAGAAGAGAGACACCATTACACAATACTTGCACTTGGGTTGGGTGTGCTTTGTTTGTGTGGGTCGGAAGTTCCTACCATCTAGGTCGGAAGTTCTGACCCACTGTCTCGGCCGAGTGCTAAGTGTTGGCCGGAAGTTCTGAGCCCCTATGGTTGAAACTTCCAGGGTCGTTGCTGTGAGTAACGGCTATATGACATAAGGATGTGGGTATCTAAACCCTCTATCCCCTCTAGAGCAAGGTTGGTCATTTCACTTTCGTTTTTGCATCTCTAGGGCTTTTCCATGGTTTCAAGCCTCCTTCCACCTAGTTCTTGAGCTTCCATGGTAGTTTAAGAGTTGATCTAGGTGATTAGTGAGTGATTACACTTGAGAGAGAGCTAGGAGTTTATTGAACACTTGGGGATCGACATCGGGCTGCTGTTTTGAGCTTGTTACTCTTGGAGGGTAACCTTCTAGAAGGTTAGGCATCGCCTGCGAGCATCCTCAAGCTGTGGATTGACCCAGACAAGTTTGTAAGGGTGGACCTCACCTCTGAAAGGAAAAGAGGTAACATTGAGTGAGAACCGAGTTAATCTTTATGGTCGCTTAGTGAGGCAAGGGGTTAATTGAGACTCGGCTCTTAGGAGCTCCTCAACAAAGACGTAGGATCTCTGTGATTTGAACTTCAGGTAAAAATGGCTTGTTCTCCACTTTATTGCCCTCTTTGTGATTCTGTCTAGTTAGACTTGCTCTTGTGACATTTCTATATTGAGTTGTCTGCATATATTTTCTCAGTGCTTAGGATTCCATATCATACTTTTAATTGTGCCGTGTATTGCTTGAGAGAGCAACACACAACTGACCGGAAGTTCTGGGCCTTAAGGCCAGAAGTTCCGGCGGGCCTCTCGGTCTGGCTGAGATATCTGGTCGAAAGTTTTACCATTTTGTCGAAAGTTTCGGCCCCTTGAATTTAACCGCTGCAGTGCAAGAATTTTCAGGAACGCCTATTCACCCCTTTCTGGGCGACATCCAAGGGCTTTCATCTTCAAGCATGTCATCATTGCCAGATCCGATCGGTAAATATTAGGAGTTTCACCCTAGGCTTCAAGTATCAATTCCCCACAACAATGCCTTCAGGAAGTGAAGCCGAGATCAAGTCAATGCAATTGATGGAACCAACCAATGAAGACCGGATCTAGGCTCGTCACCCAGGGAGGAAGTACTAGGGCTTTAATACTATACATCAATACAACCTCATCGCTAGTTAGACAATAAAGAAATAATCCTACCACTTACCACGTCATCAAGCTGTCCCTGAACTCCCCTTGTGGTCCCAATCCAATTTATGCCACCATATCAGACCGGCATGCCTAAAAAGGCAACATAGCCGATGCCACATGGTTATAGAACTACTCCTCATATGGGAACTCCGCATTGTTGACGATACCCTAATTAAAGAGACTAGCCAAGGCAAAGGACGAGGATGCGACATTCGAACACAAGTATCGTAGCACCTATGCCGATGCCGAATCAGGTAGCGGTGCTTTATTGAAAAAACTTCACGTGAACAAACAAATTCCCCCATCATCATGAGTGTTAAAGTTTGTGTCGAATATGTGTACGTAGTTGGTTATGTTTAGAATTTGGAGTTGTAGTAGGTGTCAGGGTAGGTTTAGAGTCAAACTCTGTTCTAGGCTCTCTCTTAAATAGAGAGACGGACCTGTTGTAACCATATGGCTACTTAGCAAAAGGCGACGAGAGGGAGCGGCTGGCCGGTGGCGTACCAGTTAAGGTTTGTTGTAACTCTGATACGAAGTAATTATGCTGGTTCAGTGAGGAGCACCTGTAATCAGTGCCCGGGGATGTATACTTCGGCTGAATTTCGTTAAAAAATATCGTGCCTTGGTGTCATCATCGTATTTGGATCTCCTATGGCGTTTCTTCCGCGTTCGGTTATCGATGTCGATTTCAGTGTCAGTTTTCTAACAAATGGTATCAAAGCCTACGGGAGATCCATGGATAGAGGCGCAATGGAGGTGCCCATATACCGCGACTACTAGATGTAATGTCTAGGGAGGGACATTGACGCAAGGTGGAGCATGGCAGCGATCAACGGAATTTGATCGGTGGATTCGAACACTTCGGGCGGCGTCCTAAACCGTTCAATGAGCTGCAATCGACAAGGAGGCGACCAGATGTGGTGCTTGGGTTGATGGTGGCTGAAGCGATTTGGCGATCCAATCGGTGGTGTCGAACATGTTAGGCGGGTAGCCTGAACTTTTCTCTGAGCTACTTTCAATAGGGAAGCGGTTAGACGTGACGCTCAGGGTTGACTGAAGCTAGAGACGATCAACGGTTCGATCGGTGGAGTTGAACACTCCGGGCAGGTGGCCTAGGCCTTTCGGTGAGCTGTATTCGACAAGGAGATGGCTAGACGTGGCACTCAGGTTGTTTGGCGGCTGGAAAGACGGCGTGGTGATTCGTTAGCTTCAGCTCGCGACTAGATTGACGGTCGGTCAATTGGAAGTCGGAGCGGTTTGTGGTTGTCAGGCAAGCTACGGGGCAAGGGCCTTTGGTGCTGTAGGTGGTGGTGCAGGTGGCGGAACTCGACAGGCCGTTTTCGGCGAGAAGAGGCGGCGGTAAACCTGGGCAACAGCGGGTCAAATTTCGTCGATGGACTCAACGGAGCTGTTTGGCAGTACTGGATATATCCAGAATCTGCGGGTTGACATGATGGGGAGAAAATCTACGTCACTAAAGACGAGGAAGAAGAGCGAGAGCTATCATGGTAATTTCCTCAAGTGATTCAAAGCGATGGTGAATTTTCTCAAATTATCAAGTGCTTAGTCTAAGGATGCGAAAAGCATAGATGTTGGATTTGTTAGCTCGGTTCATAAGACATCAAGGAAGAAAGGGTTCTCCGCATATAGTCTAGTGAGTTTGAATTTATCTATTTAGTGATGAAACATGTTATCTAGCCATGGAGTAGATAAAGTCAAGTTTAAGATGGAGGATTAAGGTGAACATGTTCTTGGGGTGTTGGGTATGTGCTAGCTAAGGAGGAATTCAATTTCGTTTAGCAAGACGACTGTGATGATAGGGGAGAAAGTAGAGCACTATTGCAGGTGAAGTTCAAAGGAAAAAGTTACATGGATAGTGAAGTCTCTTGGTGACGGTGAGCCTAGTGTAGACTTGTCGGGTGGTTCGGCGTGAGCTGTAAAAGGAACCAACTCAAGTCCGAATACATGGAGGTTCGCAAATGGAGCAAATTCAGGTTGACATACATATTCATTCGCCAATATAGAGTTTGTTAGAGTTTATGTCGAATATGTGTATATAGTCAGTTACGTTTAGGACTTGGAGTTGTATTAGGTGTTAGGGTAGAGTTAGAGTAGAACTTTATTCTAGGCTCTCTTAAATAGAGAGATGGGCATGTTATAACCGTATGATGACTTAGCAGAAGACGGCGAGAGGGAGCGGTTGGCCGGCGGCGTACCGATCGAGGGTCGTTGTAATTGATACGCTGTAATTATACTGGTTCGGCGAGGAGCATCCGTAATTAGTGCCCCGGGGATATAGGCTTCGGCTGAATTTCGTTAATAAATATCGTGCCTTAGTGTTGTCATCGTATTTGGATCTCCTATGGTATTTCTTTCGTATTCGGTTATCGATAGTTTATCAGTGCCGGTTTTCTAACAATGAGCAGGCTTGTGGCCGCTTGATGGCAGCGACGAGAGATGTTGCAGGTTGGATTGCCTATCCAGAAATATCGAGGGTAGTGCTAAATAGAGGCACAGAACCATGGATGAAAAAGCCGTGTGCAACTCTCAAAGAAAATCAGAGGGCTGGAAATTTGAGTACTCCAAAGCTAAGAAAAACAACTCAAGTACCAACTACCTATCACCAATTTGATATTAGTATCCCCGGAAATACTACCATCGATGGCATTGCTCAAAATTCGTTATTTATCATACATGTGCTTAAGTATGTATAACTGCTACTCCTTCCGTCCGAAAATAATTTTACCTTTAACCTCTATCATTTGTCCTAAAATAATTCATTTCTATCCTCTTATTTATGCTTGATCCACAAATCGATAAATTTTATTCTTTCAATACTCCTTACCTATTCCTTATCTAACTATCACCAATACTATTTTTCAATTAATGAGGGTCACTTTGGTCTTTTTTTATTTACCTTATTTTACACTCTTAAAGTCAAAAGGGAGTTATTTTGGAACTGAGGAAATACATTGGATTCTTAGCATCTCATCATACAAATAGAAACTAATCACACGCATATATACATACCATCACCATTTTTGGCTTTTGGAGATAGACCATACTCAATCCTCACAAAATTGAAAGGAATGCAAATCCCCCATACATGTTCAAATAGGCTGTGCCCTGGTGGGCCGGCCCGGGCACAGTGCTACAGTACCAAGCCCGGGACGGCTCGGCACGGTTGGCCGTGGGCTGTGCCGGCACGGCCCGAGTAGCCGTGCCGTGCCTGGGCCAGCGGTGCGGCACGGCACGGGACATGGCTCGGCACGGCTCGCCCGGAGGGTGGCGGCAGCCGGGAGGAGGCGGGTGCGGGAGGCGGCCGAGGCCAGGGAGGCGGCAGCAGAGGGTGGTAGCGGAGGGTAGCAGTAGAGGCAGAGGCAGGCATCAGCGGTCGGGAGGAGGTGAGCGCGGGAGACGACCGAGGCCGGGGAGGCGCACGGCCGGGAGGAGGTGGGCGCGGGAGGGGGCGGAGGCCAGGGAGACGCGCCGGCCGGCAGGAGCGGTGGCGTCGGTTTAGAGCCTGCTACAGTATATACTACAGTGTCGCCACAGTGGTGCCACAGTGCGATACAGTGTTCGGGGAGGGCGACCGTTGCACATCTGCCCATTGCAACAGTGTACATGCAGACGACTGTTTGCTGCAATGTTCGGCCGTGTTGGCCTAGTAGAAAATTGACATGTGTCCGAACGGTCTAAAATAACGGCTAGATTTTGTGGAGGACAAAAAAAATCCAAAAAAATATCAAAAAAATCCGAAAAATTATAAAATTTTTTTCTATAAATAGGAGAGCCACCAGCCACATTTTTGCTCATCCAAACCTCCCAATCTCTCCTCTTGTGCTCTATTCTCCTCTCTTTTAGTCTCTTGCGCTCTAAATTTTTGATTTAGATAAATTTTTGTCTAAAATTCAAAAATTTTCCACATTCTCATAGCTGATACCTGCAGTCTCCGGTGCTCCTGCAAGGTACAATAAAATCCTAAATTTTCTTCTTTGTTTGTATTATTTTTTTTATTAATTTTTTCTATTTATATTATAGGACGGATCCGAACTACCCGATGTTCCAACTGAGCGACTTCGACCCGAGCTATCTGCCGATGTCACAAGGAGATGACTCCGGATCGGCTCCTACATCGCAACAACATCCGGAGGAAGTACTTGCGGCTTCGGAAGGATTCGGAACTACGAGCGGGAGCCTATTAACGGCAACCGGCTCAAAGAGATCAAGAACTTCCTCCGCCTGACAATATTTTAATGAGATCAAGAAGACTGGCGCGGATGGAAGGGAGGTAACTTACGCGAAATGTAAAATTTGTAAGACTAAACTCTCTGGAAAATCTTCTAGTGGAACAGGGCATTTGAGGCGGCATGCTGAGGCGTGTGCGAAGAAGTAAGGTTACCAGCTACGACAGCAGCAACTGGTACTCAATCCTGACGGTACAGTATGTTCATGGGAGTATGATCCTCAGGTTGCACGAGATTCCCTTACCCGTTTAGTTGCTTGACAGAATTTACCCCTAAACTTTGGTGAGTCTCCTGCATTTGAGATTTACATTAAAACTGCTCATAATCCTAGGTTTCAAGCTGTTAGTAGCCAAACTACAACTCGGGACCTGGTGAATGTTTACAACCAAGGCCGGGATAGTATTAAACAATTATTTGCTACATGCACATTTTCTATTAGTATCACGTCTGATATTTAGAGTGGTAGGGCTAAGGAAGACTATATTAGTGTAGTTGCTCATTATGTTGATGATAACTGGGAACTACAAAAAAGAGTAATAGCTTTAAAATTAATTGATGTTTCACATACTGCAGAAAATATTGCTAAACGAATTTCTAGAGTTTGTGAGGATTTTGGCATCACAAATAAAATATTTGCAGTAACTCTAGATAATGCAGCTGCAAATTCCAGAGCAATGGAAATTCTGCGGCCTTTATTCAATGTTTATGCTAAATCATTTCTTTTACATCAACGTTGTGCTTGCCATGTTATTAATCTTATAGTTAAATCTGGTTTTAAAAGAGTAACTGTATATCTCGATTCTATCTGTGAAGCCATAACATGGCTGAATGGTTCTAATTCTCGACTTGCGACCTTCAAGTGATTCTGCATCGCTTCGGACAAGTGTCCACGCAAGTTCCAAACGGATGCGGTCTATCGGTGGAACTCGACTTATTTGATGTTGAGACATGTCTTGCCTTACAAAGATATACTAACTGTTTTCTTGCAGTCTAAGAATGTTGTTACCAGTGACAGGCAACCGCTACTGACAGAACAGTCTTGGCATGTTCTAGAAAGGTTTTATTACTTTCTTGAAATATTTTATGATGTAATTGTTACTTTGTCTGGTGTTTACTATCCAACTGCTAATTTAATTTTGCATAAAATTTTTGAGATTGCCACTTTATTAAAAAAAATATGAAGATGACCAACTACTAGGACTTGCAGTATTTCACATGAAACAAAAATATCTTAAATACTGGAGTGACATTCCATACTTGTATGCTTTTGCATTTATTCTTGATCTTAGGGGTAAAATACAGGGGTTTCTAAATATTTTGAATCTTATTGGGGATGCAATAAATATTGATTACACTAACTACTATTCCGATTCTAAGACAAAATTCTATGAAGTATTTCGAAAGTATGAAACTGTTAACGCCAAAATTTGGTACGAATCTTTATTGGATTCGGTTAAGGAAAAATCATGGTTAACTGGCGGGAATTAAATCCAGAAGAAGCCGAATTCAAGAAGGAATCGTGAAGATCATGGAGAGGTAGTTAGTATCTTATCTATAAATTAGGTAGAGATAATAATTTTTAGGAAATCTGATCTCGTACCCGATCAGGACTTGTTTTTCTTTTTATAATTAGGGAACTCCTGTTCAACATCTGATCAGGACTATATCAACTCAGGGTATAAATACGTATGCCCGGGGATCATGTAATCATCATACACAAATCAATACAAACTTCGGCGCATCGCCACCCTATTCAACGGGTTCTTGCTTCTCAAACCGGGCTACATCGGTTAGGTTCGAACTCCTGCGAGAGGGTAAGTCTCGTTACCCCGGCTACCGTATCGGCTAGGACTTTCTCAGTTAGGTCCGATATTCTAGTCGGCTTACGGTAGTCGGCTTACCACGATATATCTGTTCTGTCTACGGCTGCATCAGTTAGGTTTGATCTCATAGGCCAAGTAGATATATCACATCACGCGTGCGTAGATTTATCGGCTTACTGGGTGTAATTTATCGTTAGTTTGTGCTGCATCGGTTGGGTCCAACCTACTAAACTACCAGCAATAAATTATTCCTGCTAGGTCAATAGATTTCATGCAAGCGTTTTATCGGGATGTATAGCCGATAAGTTATCATATTTTACATCACGATTGCATTAGATCTATCGGCTCATCGAGGTTCTTTTATCGTTATTAATCTGTGCTGCATCAATTAAGTTTGAACTACTAGATTGATAATGATAAATTTATTCTTGCTAAGCCGATGGGTGTTTATGTAATGTTCTACCGGAGTGCCTAGCCGGTAGGTTGTCTTTTATTAGTTAAAGCCGATTGCATTGTTCACGTTTTTGGCATGCTACACCGTCATCGGCTTTCCAGCCGATACACGTTATACTAGTAATCGGCTATTTTATTTAGTCATATTGTTATTGGTTCCTTAGCTACATGGTTTATTGTCTATCTAAGCCATCATCGGCCCCCAGTCGATGTATAAGTGCTTTGTCTATATCGGCCATTGGCCGATGGAGCGAGTCCAATTCGGCTTCCAGCCGATTGGCTCAATGATCTAATATTTTCTATCTCCTTGTCAATTGCAGGGTCAAATTGACTGGCACGCCTACGAATCTTAAGATTTAGGACCTGCACTGGAGTTAAGCAAATCTCCCAGGCCTTTGCGTGTCTCTAGGCGCCGAACCATATCATCGGCTCGTTCCCGACGCTTCGCGTGCAAAGAGCCCCACTCGTCCCTGTCCCAGGTAAGAAGAAATTACAGTGGGGCCGAATTTGGGGTGGTTCCTCTTCTTCTTCGAGCACTGGTGGTGGAAGTTTGGCCGCCGCAAGTCCTGCACATGCTTCGCTTGAAGCCCTTGAGCTGTCCACCTACTTGGACAGTGACTCCATCAACAAAGAAGATCTCAACATTCTTCAATGGTGGAACGATCACAAGACCCAATATCCCATGCTCTAAAAGCTAGTACGGGATGTGTTCATGGTGTCTGTGTCTATGGTATCATCCGAATCGGCCTTCAGTCTTTGCGGAAGAATTATTGAGGAGAGAAGAAGAAATCTCCGTAGTGAGGTGGTAGAAATGCTATTTGCGGTTAAAGATTAGGAGTTAGCCAAGGAACGTGCCCAACACACCACGGAGAACCAAGATTTGGCTGAGCAGTTCGAAAATCTTTACCTACAAAATGAGGAACTAGAGTAATGTTTTTTATGTTTGAGTGTTGACCTTTAGCTGTACTCCTTTTTCTTTGTCATGGTTTTCTCAAAATTGAGTTTTTACATGATAGAGTTTTTAATGAGGCAGCTGTGTAATATTGAAATCAATAAAGGTCATTGCACAATGTTTCCCTATATTTATACAGAAATTAAATTACATAACTATATATGTGCTTCTATTTTGCTTGTTTTAAAAAATAAAAATTTTCCTCCTCTAATATTATCAAAAAATACCCTCATATTTTTTTACTCATCTCCAATATTTTTATATATATTTTTATTTTTTTACAACTCCTCTAATTTTTTCAAATTTTTTAAGTCTTATTTGCTTTTTTTTAGTCTGGTGGCGTCGGCTGCACACACAGGCCAGCGCCTGGGAGGAGGTGGGCGCGGGAGGCGGTGGATGCCGGGGAGGCGCGCGGAGGGGAGGCGGCGGCAGAGGCCGCTGCAGGCGTCGGCGGCCGGGAGGAGGCGGGTGCAGGAGGCAGCGGAGGCCGGGGAGACGGCGGCGGAGGGCAGCGGCGGGGGCCGCTGCTGGCAGAGGCTGGCTGAAAGGAGGCAGGCGCGGGAGGCGGTGGAGGCCGGGGAGGCGCGTAGGCAAGGAGGCGCCGGCTGAGGACGGCGGCGGAGGCCGTTGCAGGCGTTGGCGGCCGGGACGACTGGTGGCATCTCGGGTAAGTGCTCGTAACAGTGGACTGGACCGGCCCGGGCACGATGGGCCGCCGACAGGCCGTGTCGGCATGACATGGCCTATGACCTCGGTGTGCCATGCCTAGGCCGAGGGGGAGGCACACGGGCCAACACAGCATGTCCCGCTACAGGAACCGTGCTTAAACAGACCGTGCCATATCGGACTATGCCGAACCGTGCCTCGGACCGTACTGACCCGATCCGCCTGTTTGGCCACCTATAAAATCCCCCAAAGGTGGCCTAATGTTGAGCGCAATAGCGCATAAGACCACGACAGCAATGCTTACCCTCTCGTTTTTTGGCGCGTGCCCAATGAAGAGGCATTAGCTGCATAATTGCAACTTTGCACACTACCGGCCTCGTCGTAGGAACACCAAAATTGGGGCCGGCGGGTCGCTTTTGCGGTGAAAGGAACCCCTGGGTACTTATGCGATACAAACACGGATGATTGCATCCTTATGCGTTTTTCCGCTGTATCCTTATGCGTTTTTCCGCACTTTCCATCCATCCATCCAACGACGGATCGATCCACCACCACACAAACATCAACTCAACCGCAGGCCATCATCACCGGCATCATGGCAGTAGGAGGCGGAGGCAGGCCTCGATCGCTCAGTCGTTCGCTCGCCTGCTCCTCTCATCGGTACGTAGCCCCGGCCGGCCGTATGCGGCAGCAGCAGCCATCATGCCGCATGATTGCAGCGAGCCAACGGCCCACTGGCTTTGTCCCCATTGCCGCACATCAACAGGATTGCTTGATACTGGCAGCATGCTGCATGCAGCAGCAGTAGTAGTAGGAGTATCACGCAGGTAGGCACACCCTGCATGCCCACACAATGATGATGATGGCGGATGGCCGGATGCATATGCATTGGCCTGCCCAGTGGATGAGGAATTGATGGCCGGAATCATGCCTGCATGCAGAGTGAAGAGAATTCTCCCAATTCCCGGCCAGTTTCACATGCTTCTGGCCTGGACTTCTACAGGTATGACAGTCTTTTGCTCATTCCATGCAATTATACGATCTAATTAGCATCATTAGCCTCCATGCAGGCCAAGAGAAAAAAAAAACCACACAGATCCTAGTAGTACGTACGTATACTACTAGTAACAGGCAGCATGACTAATTATTTTGCCTCTGTGGCCTCTGTCTTGGGAGTTTTCTTTTATTTCCCTGAGAGTCATTAAACATGGAATGCATCATGCGTTATCTTTACTTACACTCTCCTAGCCCCTTGATAAACTTACCCTATCATTCATACAAAAAAATGCTGCTAATGGCAGCACAGAGCTTGCCCCATTCCGCAACAAGAACGCCTGACAGAATTACACTTACTTGTCTGAACTCCAAAAATACCAAATACTCCCCCTGCCACGGACAAGTCTACGCTAAATTACTTACTACTCACTTGCAAACAAAAACACAATTCCAAGGTTACAAAAATCCGAGAAATCCATGCAAAAATCCGGGAGGATTCCTCACAAGCAGGCGCAGCAGCAACAACAGTAGCAGCCAGCCATCATCTGCTGCTGCGTGGCCAGCTTTCTGATAAAGATCGCGTGTGCTATTTATAAAAGGGGAAAGATTGCGTAACCCCAGTGATGATTATGGTAATTATTGTCGCCTGCTGCCAATCCAGCTTCCCACCTTTTCTCACGGAGCACCCCGGCGAGGCCGCGAATTGCAACGCCGGCCGCGACCGAGCTCGCGCCTCCTTTTCCTCCGGGTCACGTGCGGCCTCGTCAACCGGTCAAAGCCCGCCGTTATCACGCACATACGCGCCGGAGGAAGGGGAAGCCGAGGGAGTAGCTAGAGAGGTGTGAGGTCGTCGTCTTCCTCGCCCCTATAAAACCTGCCGTTGCTTGCGCGTTTACGAGGTTCCATTACGGTGTGTGACCACCACCTGTTAGAGAGATGGAGCTGGGGTTGAGCTTGGGGGAGGCTATGGCGGATGCCGGGAGGGAGCTGGTTCTTGGGCTTGGGATGGGGGTCGGGTGAGGAGGGAGGAGGGGGCGGCGGAGACGGGGAGGAGGGATCATGAGGTCAGGAGGGAGCTGGAGTTTGGGTCGAACAGGTGCGGCTCTTCGCCGGAGCCGACGGTGCGGCTCACGCTTCTGCCCATGGTGCCTGGCCTTGGTCTCCCATGGCCGCCGCCGTCCGAGAGCAGTGAGTGTGGTGGTGATGGTCGATGAGCTTTTGTGGTTTTGGTGGCGTTGAGATGGGTTGGTTGATGTGATCTGTGTGGTTAGCAGGGCATTTGGAGGCGTCGACGCGGGGCTTCGACGTGAACCGGCCGCCGTCGTCCGGTGGCGGCTGCGCGGCGGAGGAGCAGGACGACGCGGCCGGGGCGGCCGTGTCGTCCTCCCCCAACAACAGCGCGGGCTCCTTTCCGATGGATGACTTCTCCGGGCAAGGCCACGGCGGCACCGACGCTGCCCCTGGCACCGGCGGCGGCGGCGGCGGCGGCGACCGCTCGTGCTCCCGCGCCAGCGACGAGGACGACGGCGGCTCGGCGCGCAAGAAACTGCGCCTCTCCAAGGAGCAGTCCGCGTTCCTCGAGGAGAGCTTCAAGGAGCACAGCACCCTCAACCCCGTAAGCCTATCACCTCACCTCTCATAGACCAAACACCACGACGGCGTCGTCGTCGTCTTGCTCTGTCTCCCTCGCCTAACGTTGCGTCCCGGTGCGCTGTGTGTGTCGCGAGCAGAAGCAGAAGCTGGCGCTGGCGAAGCAGCTCAATCTCCGGCCGCGCCAGGTGGAGGTGTGGTTCCAGAACCGCCGCGCCAGGTGAAGCACGCTCGCCGCGCACGAGGAGGATTTCTCTCCACTCCGCCGCGCTCTCGCGGGAATCTCTTAACGATTGTGGCTCTGCGCCGGCGGCGCGTGCAGGACGAAGCTGAAGCAGACGGAGGTGGACTGCGAGTACCTGAAGCGGTGCTGCGAGACGCTCACGGAGGAGAACCGGCGGCTGCAGAAGGAGCTCGCTGAGCTGCGGGCGCTCAAGACGGTGCAACCCTTCTACATGCACCTCCCGGCGACGACCCTCTCCATGTGCCCCTCCTGCGAACGCGTCGCCTCCAACTCCGCCCCGGCCCCGGCCTCCGCCGCCGCCACGTCGTCTACGGCCGCTCCGCCCACTGCACCCTCCGGCGGCATTGCGTCCGCCGTGGCCGCCACCGCCGCTCCGGACCACAGGCCGTCGTCGTTCGCCGCTCTGTTCTCGTCGCCTCGCGGCTTCCCGTTATCCGCAGGCCCGCAGGCGCAGCCGCCGACGAGCTCTTGACTCTCAACTCCGGCGAGGGACCTGTTTGTAAATACGCTCGCTTTTCTTTCATCTTTTTCCGCTCCTTTGGTTCTTTGGGATTTTTTTTTGGCTTGCCAAGGGGTTTAGCGAGAATCCGAGGTGCAGCACGTCAGACCGTCCGATTGGGACACGTCGACGGCGCGCGATGCTTAAAAGAAAAGAATTTGTTGCAAACTTGCAATAGAGCTTATTGACCTTATTCAGTTTCTGTGATTTTTGTTTCTATCGACACCATGGTTTTATTCCCTTCATTCCTTCATTCCAAAATATACGAGGAAAACTATTTTGATCCCTAAGAGTTAGGATGTTCTCTTATTTATTTAAAAACGTATCAAATAGTTATGAAAAATTTATAAAAAATTTGACAAAACTCATGCTACCTCTATCTCTTGAAATTCAAGACTTATCTTTTTAGCTATAAACTTGGACATAACCATTAACTAGATTTATAATAATTTTTTAAGGACAGAGGTATTACAACATATGTATACCACTTCATAAAATTTTAGTTCTAAACTTGACTTACTATTAAGATATAAAAAACAAATTCAGCCTATGAATAATAGTACTGTTTACACCTGAATTTGTCTTTTTTTTCTTAATGTATAGCTCAAATTTAAATTTAATTTTTGATAGAGTGATACATATCACTGTAATCTATTTTTCATAACTATTTGTATTGATTTGGGAGAAAAAAAAGTAGACGAGAGGATATCCTCTTAAGATACTAGAATCCATTTCTAATATACGACATAACCGCTATTAACACATAGACCAAGAAAATTATAATTATCTTCTTGTTTGGATCGTTCTGGTTACATATGTAAGCAATGGGATTAGAGGCTTACCTATGAAGGATTTAAAATAAACTAAATTTAGGGAAGGTGGAGGTGCTACTTAATACATGTATACGGATCTTGTATTAAAAGACATAAAAAAAGGTAGTTATGCCTATATTTTAGAACGGAACAAGTTACATTTAAAGCCAGCCTCGCAAGTTTAGAGAAAATTTTAATGATTGGGTTATTTTTGGGTGTCCTGCAATGCTCATTTCTTAGGTGTCAATGTGTATCATGCAAGAATGAATAGGAGAGCACCGACCGCGACAGTTATTGTCTTGCGCGCAGAATACAAACAGTAGACATGGTAGGATTACAACGTTGTACTGGTGGTGGTCCTCACATCGCCCGTAGTGTCGCTCGGTCACACCTGGAAGCAAATACTGTACTCTCCTACAGGTGAAAATGTAGGAGGTGAAAATGTGTGTTGGTTAATCCATCCGGTTAATCAAGAAAAATTAACTAGAGGATGGTTTTGAAAAAAAAAAAGATCAATCTGGCTATAAAGGAGAAATACTGGTCCATTTGAATGTAGAAATATAAAAATATAGGAATAGAAAAAAAGCATATAATTGACATGTCATGGCTTGTTTATAAAAAATTGCTAAAACAGATGTTAGGATAATTCATAGAAAAAATATAGAAAAATTAGGATCATATGGTGATTTATTAGAGAAAGAAAGGAGAGAGACAGACACGAGTTGCATTGGAACTTTCAAAGGAATTTAGGGTCTGTATAGAGTTCCATATTCTATCATTTTGATTTTACGATTCTGATTTTTATGGAGATTTTGTAAATTCTTATAGAGATTTTTAATTTTCGTTCATTGAATTCTCACGAGAAACTGTCTTTTACCTGATTCTCCATTCATGTGTAAAATTGAGAATCACAGCAGATCGATTCGGCTGAGAATCAAGAGGATTTTTTTTCCGTTTGGCTCATCTCCGATTGATCCGATTAAGAGTCACTCCCGATAATCCCTACCAAACACGTCCTTAAAAACATACTATAAATCCTTCAAAATATGGAGGAATTATTCTTATCCTATTAAATTCCAATCAATCTTACAAACCAAATGACCAAGAGAGGAAATTTTCCTTTGGATTCAATTCCTCTATTTTTCTCTTCAAAAATCCTTCGATCCAAGCAGCTCCAGTTCTTGGCCATTAAGCCTACACAATTCTGTCTGGTGCTACTAGTGCTGAACTGCTCATCACATAGAAAAACGAATCCGTCAAAAACTTCAAAAGCAACGACGGACACAGTAGGAGTCAAAGGTCACAGGATATGAGCCGGAGATTGACCTCTGAGAAATCCTCGTCGTTGCTCCATCAATGCCGCTCGGAAATGCTGGCTGAGCTGACCGGTAGGCATGCATGCACACACATCGTCCATCACGAGGTGTGACCATAGAGAGGAACAAGGCTAAGACTTGTTTTTTTTCTTATGGTTTTTAGCTTCTTTCTTGATTTTTGTTGACATGTTTTTTAAATACAAAACAGTATATTTTTTATAAAAACTTTATATATTATGAAAGTATCTAAAAAATCAAATAGATTTATTTTTTAAGTTTTTAATAGTTAATACTTAATTAATTGCATACTAATAATATTTCTTGTTTTACATGTAGTTTATAAACCATCGGCAGAAGCCGAATTAAATACCCCTTTATCTCCCCAATTTATTGCCATTATTGTTGCTTACGGCCGAGGGAAGCCAGAGATATCGGACTACGACGTGCTCCTCCGAGTCTGAATCTTCCGCGAGCTACTGATGGATCCACCGGGGGTTAAGCACTGATGAAGAACCGTCTCGACTGGACATCAGGGTTTATAAAACCATTGAAAACCGATTGGTTTTCATAAAAACCTAAGGTTTTAAGTAGACTTAAGATCATAAAACACTCGATAAACTAGTAAGTTAAAAAGTGTAACTAAATTTTAAATTTTTGACAAAATCTAGTTAAATTTCATCTGCTATCAACAGTTTTCAAACGGTTTTTACGAGATAAAAAAAACCACTTAATTTAGGGCGTTCCTTTAGCTTTTGATTAATTAGAGGGTGATGTGCATCCTTGTAATCAAGCTCTAGTGAACAGAAGCAGCTTCGATCTCGACGTGCCTTGCTCTCAAGGGCTATGGTTAATTGCTTGTCTCCCAAACTTGATGAGCTGAAAGGTACTGTATGTGATCAAATCCCTCAAATTCCCCAGCAAACGTAGATTAGGCAGCATGAGGTCAAGATAACGATGCATAGTTGGATGGATACATGGTTCCAGTTTCTTCCTCATGCCACACAACCGAACATTTCATGTGAACTTTCACATGGAAAAAATTGACCCGGTTTAACTAGGAGTAGACGCTGCTTCTGTTACAAGAAAACTCATTTCTACTGCACCACATTCAGAATTTCACACAGAAACACGCACAACATATGGTTCCACTGTCGCAGCTTTGAACAACCACAGGAGAGCACTACTGTGCCAATAATCAAGCAGCTAGCTAGCTGCTGGTCAAGTGACAGTGAACAGTGTCCTGCCGGGCCAAACGGCGTCGTCAAGTGGCAACACTACTGATCAGCAAACCATCAATCCTTCAGAAAAGGCTCACTCAGTCACGAGCAGCAGATAGCCAGCGGAAGGGGGGCCTGATCATCTCCATCTTGTCCCTCGGGAGGCAGGCTAATTGGGAAGTTGCATCGTGTCTCCTTGCCACTCTCTGAGATGTTCCCTGCTATACTTATTAGCTCCATCGATCGCCTGAACCTATCTGTCCATCTCGGCTTAAGCTGCAGGAACGGCCACTTGCCGCTGCCTCCCTCTTGGCCACCATTTCTGCTGCTGCTGCTACACTGCTAGTAGCTGCTTCTTGTGACTCACTGTGACAGGTTGGATTTTGGAGCGGTCAGGGTGGCTGTTTCTTGTCTGATCTCTTGCCTTTTGCTGTTTGGGTGTGAGAGGAGAGAGGCTGGATAACGAGAAATTAACGTGAGTGGCTTTGATGTAATGCAATGAAGTTTCTCCCGCAGCTGATTTATGTGTATGTGGTCCTAGTCGGTGTGCTAATTATTGACTTCAGTAACACAGGTGCAAAATCAACATCTCTAGAAGATTAACTATGGAGGGAGAATAGCCAATATGCTTTCTAAAGTTTTGCTCTAGGTCCTGATCTTTCATATTGTCCAAACATTTTGTTGTCATGTGGCCTAATATAGTCCTTGACCTATTGAAATCGCCACGTGACCATGCCATCATCTTTCCATGCAAAATCTACATTGGAATGTTCCATTTACTCTTACGTACACCATAGGCAAAGAAAGAGGAAAGGAAAAGGTAAAATAAAGAACGAAACAAAATGAATGACAAATAAAGGGTATGCCCTATGCACGTGATGTTTTCTTTCTTTCTATTGTTTCATTGTCCTCTCTCTTTCTTTTTCCTATAGTATGTAAGTGTAAATTAGACATACCACTGTATATTTTACATGCAAGGAAACATAGCATAGTCACATGTCGATCTTGGTAGGCCACCTGAAAAATTTTAAGGGTTTATTTGGACAATATGAAAGATTAGGGACTACATTGATTTCGGAGCAAAATTTTAGAACCGGATTGGCTATTCTGAATTTCAGTTTTGTTTCTGGGCTAGACAAGGAGATCTGCTGCAGGATTGGATTAGTTAAGAAGCACGTAATGGCTATCAGAGAAAAATACTCAGGTAGTACTGCAAGCATGCATGCATGCACTCATGGCCATGCACAGAAAAATGCCGACAATGATCAAGCCCTTTTTAGGACAGTTTAGGCGACCCGCGAAGCACACCATTATGGTAGGTCCAGCACACATTAGCAATTTAGCACACCAGTGAAAAAGTGCTCAAAGATTCATATCACATCCTTGTAATGATGTCCATGAGATGTGTGCATTACTGTTGGTGATAGTGGTAGCCAAGTACTACTAGTACCAGTCTGAAAGTCTGACAAGTGTTACATTTATGAGCAGTACAAGCTACTAGGGCATGATTATTGCTCATTGGCTTATGGAATTTTAGTACTAGCAGCCAAACATAAAAATTTTCACAATTCACTTGTGATTCGGAGTGTTTTGGACAGTTGGAATTAAAACAGGAAAAATGCTCCCATCGATTACTTTTAAGTCATTGCGAAAATTTGAATTTTAAAACTTACTTTAGATTTAGTTTTAGGGTTTTTATCGTAATTTATTTTCCATTATTTGATTTTAAATCGCTAAGAACACATATATAAAAGTTTTACTCATAAATTATTTTTGGATCGCTAACAAGCAACGAAGGCATGGTTCGCAAGGGCTGCTAGTTTGAGCTATTTCGTCGTTGTCCGTTAGCACGTTTTCTAAACTGCTAAAGAATATGTTTCGTGCGAAAATTTTCTATATGAAAATATCTATAAAAAATCAAATAGATCTATTTTTAAGTTTATAATAATTAATATTTAACTAATTACGCATTAAAGATCTGCTCTTTTTTTCGATCCGCCATCAGCTAAAGCCAAAAATGCTCAGCCAAAGGCTCGATACACGTTACTGCTTATAACCTGGAGTATGTTTGTGTCCATTTGAATAAAACACACGCTAAAAACGATGAGACACATGACCCTACAAGTCCCTATGCTTGTGGTACAGGTTATACCGGCGAAAAAAAAACCTTTTTGCACACATAAATGGTAAGCGTCAAATGATTCAAATTTGACGAGGCCTTCCACGATTAGTTGTCACTGCCATGATGTTGCCAATAATTTCGTGTTCATTGATTGACCAAGTGCCCATTGAATATCTGCATCGACCTAGGACCTACAGCGGTGGGAAACGCCTTTACTTGCGTTCCGACCTCGCCGGCCGGCCGCGATGAATTTTCGCGTTGGCTTCCGGTCGGCGACGGCGACGGCGACGTTCGAGGAAACAGGAAGAGGCACGTGAGCCAGGTCAATTTCCGGCCACTGGCAGCGCCCTGTCGGCGAGGTCTAGACGGATTCCAGCGTGTTCGCCCGTGCCTTCGTCCTCTCGATGCAGACGTACATACTCGACCCGGCAATTGGTCTCCCGGTCTTTTGCACTTTTTCGTGCAGACGAGCAGAGTTGCAATCCGACGTGAGGTGTGATGGAGATTGGAGATGGTGAATTTTTTCCGGGGCCCCTTGTTGCTTATTACGGTCGTCAGTTTTGCAGCAATTTTTGTTCTGAGATTCTTGCCCGGCCTGGTATATTTGGGATGAATAGAAATCTATTCTTGCGATCTTGGGCTGCAATTTGTGCAACCATTACTTAGCAACCCTTTCGTCCACTATCTCTTTCTCAGGAGAAAAATGCCTCATTTGTAAATGAGTTAAAACTCAGGTGAATCGAAGAAAATTCAGTAGTAAAAGACTGGAAGAATCAGAGAGACCATGTGAGACTGAAAGATGGGGCATTGGAATACAGTCTGAACAGACCACATTTACTGAACAATGCATTGCTTGCAGGAAGCCAATGAGAGGCTATTACTCCCAAAATTGTAACTACAAAATGGGGCCGTCGTAGTTTGCCGCTCTGTTCTCGCTGCCTTGCAACTTCCCGTCATCCGCAGGCCCGCAGGCGCAGCCGCGACGAGCTCGTGACTCTCGACATGTCTCCCAACTCCGGTGAGGGACCTGTTTGTAAATGCGCCTCACTTCTTTCATATTTTCGCTCCTTTGGTTCTTTGGGATATTTGTGGCCTGTCAAGGTGGTTTTGCGAGAATCTGACGACCAGCGCATCTGGTTGTGCGTTCGGGACACGTCGACGGCGCACGATGCTTAAAGGAAAAATGTTCGGCACGCTGCCGCCGCCGCCGCCACGCCTCGCTTAATCCGGCGATCTCCAGATAGACAGATCAGCGAGCGAGGTGGGTTGGGGGAGATGCGAAGCTTCCTACGCTCGCAATCTCTCCTCTCCATCGCGTATGCTCCGCCTCGTTGCTGGCTGCCCGCACTCGCGCGACAGGATGCCCCATTCATCGATGCATCATCGCCTTATGGCAGTCGATCTCTACGTCGTCATTCTCGGTGTGTTTTCATAATCAAGCTCTCCTTTTGTTGCTTGCATCCCATCCCGGCGGTTTTAGGGTATGCTATGAAAACCGTTGTTGTATATCTTTATTGTTCTTCGAAAGAAGCTCTGTTGGATCCTCGGTTGTGACTACTGACTTGTGAGGCTACCGGCCAAGGCTCGAACCCCCTGGCTCTCGTAAAAAACCTCCTCCTTTGTGTGTTTTCTAAAATTGCGAGTTAAGAACTGGCTTTCGAGCACATTTTCTCGACCTTTAGGGCACTGCCTTCTCTCTCCTTGGGTCTAGTTATTTTTTTTAATTCAAGCTGAGGTTTTGATGTGTGTGTTTTTTTTTTCTTCTAATATCCTCTTTAGGGAAGATTTTGGTCATGGATATTCAAGAAGCATGGCCAGCAGCACTACTAAACCAAATGGGCGGACGAAGCGGCGTAAGCGTAAGCATGGCCAGCAGCACTACTAAACCACCTGCTATAATCCTTAAGAATAGTTCTTAGTCAGTCCCAATCCAGAAACTATCAATTAGTTTCTATGTTATGCTATGTTATATAGACATCACTCTAGAAATTATTGTCCCAAATGCGCCATTTCTATCCTTGACACAAGTAATTAATTAATCACTCAATTCTCTCTTTAATCCATAAATTATCTTTCTTCCTCACTATCATGTAGATACTATCCTCTCTCAATACAAAACTTGATAGTGTCTAGTGCATTAGTTTTCGTGTTAAAACTGTCTCTTGCATAAGACCCAATTTCTTCCTCTCTCTATTCTCTCTCCTATTTAATATAGTGCTACATAAGCTAAAAGTCCTATGTGGCAGTATAATTAAGCTATAGAAACTATCCTAGGTAGAGGGTTAGGACTGCCCTCATCGGGATGGTTCCATAGACAAGGGCACCCGTGGTTGGAAAGCGGAGTATTGGATCTCAACCCCTGCTAAGGCCCTGTTTGGTAGAGCTTCAGCTCTCAGATTCTGATTCAGTGAAGGTGGAGCTCTACTAAACAGTCTAGCTTCACTAAAAAATAAAGTGGAGTAGGCTAGAGCTGCTCCAAAAAATTGAACTGCGAGGTGGAGCGTCCTTCAGGTAGCTCCACAACTCTAGCTCCAGCTCTAAAAGTTGAGCTCTACCAAACGGGGCCTAAGAGTACATGATTTCAATTAGTGTGTGTAAATATATATGTTGGAGACACGTTGCAACCTCTTCGGACGACTCAAGACCGGAACCTAGATGCGAAGAGCCTGGTACAAGCGAAGGGCCTGTTGCACTAGGCGAAGCTGCTAGGCACGATGGCGAAGAGCCTAGTGCACAAGGCGAAGCCACTAGGCGGCGGCGGCGAGCCCGGGAACAGACGAAGACCCCGCCGAGGAGTCGAAGGGCCCAAAGTATCGGGCGAAGTGTATGGAACGAGCGAAGGACCTGGCGAGTAGGCGAAACCCATCAGAGAGCCGAAGAGTTTGCCATCGCCGTCTCCACCTAAGGGGACAGAAGGCCCATGGAGAAGGCGGCTCATCCAAGGGCCCAGCAACCCATAAAAAGCCTATGCTTGAGAAAAGACATATGTACCCCTATAGCTGTCCCTATCAGAGGGTCATAATATAATACCACTTGTAAATAAAACCCTAAAGCCTATAAGTGAACCCCTAGGCCTAAAAATAGGCACTTATGGTACTGTAACAACATGTTTTTTGAAATTCAATACATAGATTTACTTTTTTTGTCTATACTTATAGACCATTGTTGTGTTCTTCGACAATAGTTGACACCATCCATGGGGAACCCATTCCAAGTGGAGAGGAGCCGAAGAGAACAATGCCTCCAAAGTGAAGGTTGGTGAGGAGGAAGGCACCTCCACGCCGGTACGCGGATGGTCAAGCAGAAGGAGAGGCAGTGGAGCGGTCCGAAGAGGAAGTTCAAACCGAAGACCCTAGGCTCCGGGTCGAGGGGGACACCCCTACGTCCCATCTGACAAGGGCTCCGGGGACTACGCCATCGGGTGTGGGTGTAGAGGTTGTTGCTGTGCCAAGAGCGGAGTACGAAGCCATGAAACAGGACATGTAGTGGCTCCAGGAAATGCTTTGCCAGATGCAGGAGCAGCAGCAGCTACAACCGATAGGCACGCGTCGCGGCGACCCCTTTGTCTCGCCACATCCCATTGCTCGAACATATTTGGACCACCACGCAGCTGGCTTTGGCTAGGAAGACCTCAGGACTCTCTTAGGCACAAGCTTTGACTGCTCAAAATTTCGGTCTCCCCCAAGAACAAACTTCGACTGCTCAAGTTTTCGGTCGATCCCAAGAGCTACACCTGATGCCGTAGTTGCAAGCAACGACTGCTCAAGTTGGCATGCCTAGCGTTGGCACCGCATCCCGCGATGCCAGTGTTGATGATTCAGGCCCAGGCTTCAGCCCCTGTGCCCCAGCAAGTAGGGCCTTTGGCACAGTCACCTTCGGTGCCTATCTCGATGCCATCCCTCCAGGAGTAGCTCTAGGCCCTTCTTTAGCAGCTCAGCGCTGAAGGGCAAGACACGCAACCGCCCCCACCGCCGCCCGTGGGGGTTGCTCCCACGCCGGTCATGGCAGGCGGCCAAACCATGCTAGAGAGATGGGCGGCCTCCACCGCTATGCCCCCTTTCTTGGCTTCACCGGCGTAGGTTTCACCCGTCTTCAGCGTGCCGTGCCCCTGCATGGCGCCTTCGCCAGGACAGGGGCAGCAGACCGCACTGGTGAATAACAAGAAGTCACCACTAAGCTGGAGGCTGTAGAACCATCCGATACCCCTGCAGTTCAAGAATCCTTCGATCGCCAAGTACATCAGCGACGTGGACCCGAGCGAGTTCCTCTTCGTCTACGAGTCCGCGATCGAAGCTGCACATGGCGACGAAAACCCCAAGGACAAAGTTATACACCTCATGTTGGAAGGCTTCGCCTGCTCCTGGTACTTCAACTTACATCCCAACAACATATACTCATGGGAACAGCTGCGCGACGTGTTCGTCACCAACTTTCGGAGGACCTACTAGGAATCAAAAACACAGCAAGAACTCTTTAGCATACGGCAGAAGCCGGGGGAATTCATTCGTGAATACATCTGGAGGTTCTCCCAAGCATGCTGCTAAGTACAAGTTATAACCAAAACATCGGTCATCAATGCTGCTTCAGCTGGCTTCCTCACATGACTGTTGACCAAAACGATAACCAGAAAGCAACCGAAGACCATGGACAAGCTGTTCCACATCATAGATGGCTATGCTAGGGGAGAAGAGGACACCACACGAATGAACGAAATCCAGGTCAAACTCAACCAAGAGAGCGCTAGGGCGTGACCACGACCGCTCAAGCAAGACTGTTGGCGGCACAACAGCGACCACAATCGGCCTGGAAAAAATCCAGGGACGAAAGGAGAAAATAAGTCATGACAGTCAAAGAGATCAACACTCCTTGGCAAAATTTCAAGAATACAAAAGGCCCGCTAATGCGGAAGAGGCCGAAGAAGGAGAGAGACAAGTTTTGTCCCTTCCATGGCATGGCCTCGCAAACAACAGAACAATGTCAAAATATCCAGCGGCCGGGTCAAGTAGCCCAAAGAGAACAGACCCTGCAGCAGGGAATGAAGTGCGGACTAGTCCGAAGAGAGCAGACCCCTACAGTTTGGGGCCGCCTGAGACAGCCAGCGAAGAGTGATCGTAGCAATCGCCGGGGGCTCTTCGCAAGGGCTAGAGTCAAAAAGGCAAAAGAAAGCACACGAAAGGGCGATTAATCATATCGCCACGACATCGTAGACCAAGCAGCCGTCGTTCTCTGTGACACCGATAACCTTCCGCCACGAAGATGCGGAGGGCATCTTTTTCCTGCACCAAGACCCATTGGTCGTCTCCGCAGATATTGCTGGGTGTGAAGTCCACCGTATCTTGGTCGATGGAGGGAGCTCGGCAGACATCAACTTTGCCAACGCCTTTTGGTAGATGGGGATTCCTGAAGACATACTCGCCCCAGTTACTGTACCCCTGCAAGGCTTCAATGGGAGTTCGGTTCGGGCGCTGGGACAAGTACAGCTACAAGTGGTGTTTGGCGAAGGTGCAAACGCCCGAGTGGAAGCTATTACCTTTGACATTGTCGACATCCCGTACTAGTACAACGCCATCTTCGGTTGCTCCTTGCTGAACAAGTTTGAAGTGGCGGAGCATTACAACTACTTGCAGTTGAAGATGCCTGGCCCGAAGGGTGTATTTACCGTGCGGGGCCATCAGTCTTCGGCTAGGGCAAACGACCGAGTGCTGAAGAGCGTCTGTGAAATTCACAACGTCCAAGAGGGCTGGCAAGAGGTGCTGAGGGGCTACGGTCTGCACAAACCTTTGCCTCAAGGCAAAACCAAGAGGATCGCGGTCGACCACGTCGACCCCTCGAAGACAGTATCCATCGGATGTGATGTCGATGATGACGTAGCGACCAAGATGCTAACGGTCATCCGGCGAAACCTAGACGTCTTCGCCTGGGCCCTGGACGAGCTCTCGGGAGTGAGCCGCAGCCTCATCAAGCATCACCTCACAGTGAAGCCAGGCATCAAGCCGCGAAAGCAGAAGCTTCGCAAGTTGTCAATTGACCGCCAAGATATGGCGAAGGCCGATGTCAACATGCTGATCCACGCACAAGTCATCCACTAGGTCGAACACCCAGAGTGGCTAGGGAACCCTGTCTTGGTCAAGAAGTCAAACGGAAAATGGAGGATGTGTGTGGACTTCATGGACCTCAACAAGGCGTGCCCGAAGAATGACTTCTCGCTCCCAAGAATAGATCAGCTTGTCGATTCAACCGCTGGCTGCGAGCTTGTGAGCTTCCTCAACGCCTACTCCGGGTACCATCAGGTGTTCATGGCCGATTAAGACCAAGAGAAGGCCTCGTTCATCACTCTCTTTTTCACGTACTGCAACATCCGCATGCCCTTCGGTTTGAAGAATGCAGGAGCAACCTTCGCCCGCCTGGTGTACATGGTGCTAGAAAGCCAAATCGGCAGAAATGTTGAAACTTATGTGGATGATATAGTGGTCAAAAACAAGTGAGCAACCGATCATGTCAAAGAATTTCAAGAGACCTTCGATAACTTGCGAAAGACGAAGGTCAAGCTCAACCCAAAGAAGTGCGTCTTCGGTGTGCACGCAAACAAGCTGCTCGAGTTCTTGGTGTCGGAGAGGGGCATCGTGGCGAACCCAGAAAAAAATCGAAGACATTCAGTAAATGCCGCCGCCAAGCACCCACGAGATGCAAAGGTTGACTAGGCAAATTGCAGCCCTCAACCGCTTAATGGTGAAGTCCGCGGAGAAGGGTGCGAGCAAGTTCGAGTGGACCGTAGAATGCCAAGAGGCGTTCGAAGGCCTTAAAAGATACCTCCAAGAAATACCGAGGCTAACAAGTCCGAAGGTTGGGGCAGAGCTACTCCTTTATCTAGCGGCCTGACTAGTGGCGGTCAACGCAACACTCGTCCAGGATGGCGAAGGCAGACAAATACCAGTGTACTTTGTGTTCGAAGCACTACAGGGAGCCATCATTTGCTACGCTGTAAGACTGCGATTCCCAACAACCAACAACATGACAAAGTACGAAGCAATGCTTCTCAGCCTACGTAAGGCCAAGGCGTTGGGGGCTAGGCAGCTAGTAGTGAAAACAAACTCCAAGATGGTCACGGCTACATCGACAAGAGCTTTGAAGCGAAGGACGAGGGTATGGCAAAATACCTGGAAGCCATGCGAGCTATGGAGAAGGCCTTTGCGGGCATCATAGTATAGCATCTTCCAAGGGGAGACAACGAAGAAGTTGATGCCCTAGCAAAGGCCGCAACCACCGGGGGTCTGTTCCAACTAGGGGTTCGAACTGATATACATGCCCAGCGTGAAGCACGAAGAAAGCCCACGAGAGATCGTGGATATCGACCACGGCGTCCAAGACTGGAGAACGCCCTTCGTACAGTTCCTTTCCGAAGGGAAGCTCCCCGAGGATGAAGCGCAAGCGAAGCGGCTGCAGGCAAGAGCACATCGGATGGCAGCTGTACAAGAGCTGCATACTAGAGCCACTGCTTCGTTGCATCTCCGAAGCCGAAGGGGGAGAAATGATCAAGGAGGTACATGAAGGCCAGTGCGGCGCGCACCAAGCGCCAAGAACTGTGGCAACCAAAATACTTCGCCAGGGGCTATACTGGCCAACCATCCTGAGGAACTGCGAAGAGCACATTAAGAAGTGCCCGGGGTGCCAAAAGCACGGGAAGACCTAGGACGCCCCACAATACAAGCTACAACTGTTTCCTCTAGTGTGGCCATTCACACGATCGGGGCTGGACATTACAGGCCCATTTCCTGTAGATGTTTTGCGGCCAGAAATGAGGGAGTACGCGTAGGCTACGATAGCAGAAAACAAAACTTTTCTATCGCGCACACCAGGACATCATGCGAGAGAGGGATCATGAATCGTTACCACTAGACGCGCAGTGCAGCAGAAGAAGGGTTGGAGAAGCCGGTCCAACCACACGCGCGTCGAGGTAGTAGTGGAAGTAGTCGATCTCCGCGAACAGACCGCAATCAACCACACCACGCGCAGATCTAATTAGCATCGATGCCGATCAACGCCGCAACGAGTAGTGCCTCCACCAGTATCCACACGTCTGGGGCTGGAACGCCGATTGCGAGTGTACTAGCACTCGTGAGCGGCTAGGGTTTGGCTCGGGAGGTGATGGCTAGGATTTGACTCGAGGTCAATTGAAAAACGTGAATCTCCTCGGCCCCTCGCCTCCCTATATATAGGCCTCCTCACTTGGGCCTCGTGGACCGAGACCCAATAAGAGTCTACTTGGATCTCTATCCGAATCGAGCCCATATTCGAATCACATTCAAATAAGTGTTCCAACCCATTAAGCGTGCGACCCTGTAGGTTCACGTATATTTTGTTGCAACCCGGAAACGCCTTTCTGGTCACCTTGTTAATAGCGGCCTCTAGCAAGGCATATTGGCCCCAAAATATACGTAAAGATCATATCGGCTGAACCTGTAATATCCTTATGTACAAATCCCTTTGCCTCACGATATCGATTGAGCTCAAGACGAGACTTGTGTCATCCTCTTAATAGCTCAATCACTCTCTCGATCCTGTGATGGATTACAAACTTGTGATTGACACCTCAATCACCCTAGCATGGCCATACACTTCTATAATCCATTACATCGAGGGGCCCAGAGATATCTCTCCCGTAAGGAGGGGCAAATTCTGTCTTGATCATTCGCATCCCACTATATGTTTCATAGCAAACCCGAAGACTACTTTTATGACTATCCAGTTACGGAGTAGTATTTAGTAGTCTCAAAATAAGCTACTACGTATGTTGGGAACCATGATGATCTCAAATCTAAGGACTCTATATAAACACTACTTGAGACTAACTGATAACACATAAAATCTCTGCAGTATGTCATGGCGGGTCTATCCAACATATGTTCACTAACATATGTCCATATTATCCATTTGATATCTCCATACCATGATCCATGAGACATGATCATCAATCAATACATATGCTGATGTTAGAATCATATTTGTTCCTCATATGATATATAATCAGAGATCATTTAGAAATAACAACATTTGATATTAAGAATCTCATGAATAAGTCACGTACTCATTGATCAATAATGATAATGTCTATTTCAAGGAACAAATCAATATATTATAAACATAGCATGTGATATATATAACATCTCCATGTTGCCTCTAGGGTATATCACTAACAAGAAAGAGGATGAACAGGTGTTTCCTAAAATTGAACACTTGCAGTGGATTAAATACTTCGAAACTTCCAATCTAAACCTAGAAGTTCCGGTCTTAACTCAGAATATCCGGCACATAGGGAATAAAACATGAATACAAGACTTTGTAGTCCACAAACTCCACTCCTATAAGAACTAAAAGGTGATTCGGGGTCTTAAAAATAGACTAAATTGCACATTAGGCTACTTATTTTTACATAAATTTCACTTTGAACCACCCCTTAACCAATCTTTTCACTTTAGACCACCTTTTCTTGCCTTCTATTTTATTTTGGACCCCCTATTCTCATCTAGCTCTCCTATCTCTTTCTTCTCATATAGCTAGAGCTGCTAATGGCAGCATGCTTTCAACCTCTCCATCGCATGAACCGCTGAACTTCCCACCACTCACCTATGAGCAGACCCGGACATGTGGAGTTGGAGAACAATAGGGGTCCAAGATGAAACAAAAGGGAAAAAGGGTGGTCTAAAGTGAAAAGATTGGTTAGGGGTAGCCCAAATTGAAACTTAGGTAAAGATATATGGCTGTGCAATTCACTCCAAATAAAATAAACAATGGACATGTCATACCGGTTCGGCAGTTCGCACCTAGAATATGTTCTCGTAGAGTGGGCATATCCCTTGTACTAGTAGATATATAAAGAGATCGACGTCCTCCGTCTTAAAATATTATTACTTCTAGGATTCAAATTTGTCTCATAGTACTACTACTTCTCCACCTACCTTTACTTCTCAACCAATCACAACCTTTTCCCATTTAATTTCTTCACCTACTTTCTCACCTCAACCAATCACAACAATTTCTCAACCCAACCTTAATTTCTTCAAAAAATGGCATAAGTTGAAGTATTTTGAGACGGAGGGAGTATTACCTAACCTAGAGGGGATTATTACTTGGAGTCCTACTACCCCCCTCAAACTCAAACCAGAGGAGGGGCGGAGCATATAAATTGCACGTTTGTAACAAATATCGACCACATCATCTTATCTATTGTGTTCCTTTGCTACATTACTTGAGATTGCTACCCCCCTCAAACTCAAACCATACTTTGCATCTGCTCTATCTCGCTCTCCCATGTGAACTGATGTTTGCTCAGTGAAGGAGCTAGAAAATTTTTACAGCCCGAGCAAATCTAACTACATCAAGAATTTACTATGAAAATTATATTTCAATTTCTATAGTCATGTCAAATTGTATAGCAAGTCTGCTGGCGACCACAGGCCGTCCCCACGAGGTCAGCAGGCAGTGGCTCCGCTACTATGTTTGTTGTTGTTGACATAGCTTGTGATTGCTTTTTGTTTGTTGCACGCGGCATCATTTCTGTAGGAAATCCTGCAAAACTGGTTGCCCATATACAGAAGGGGACATGGATAACCACATACCAGAGCAAACAATTTCTTTATAAGCATTGATTTTTTTTCCCTCTAGATATAGCTTAATCATTTTATCCTTAATTACTTATTGTCGTTGTTGGAGCGAACATACACAAGATTTTTTACCTAGGTTCAGGCCTCCCGAAAGATAACAACCCTACTCTTGCTTGCCTTCTTCCTTTTTGTGTGTATCAACTGGAGAGATTTACAAAGCTTGGTGGGCTCTCTAGATCTAAGGCCTTCTTCTTGCTCTAACTTAGATTCTACAAGGGTTCAACCCCCTTGCCTACTACCCACACACTGGTTTATATACTGTCTGACATACCTAACCCCACATGGGGGCCCTAACACTGTACTGTACATACATCATTACACAGATGACCAACCTTGACACATCCCCTGACACCTCCTCAATCTATCCATCGATGTGACTAGGCTCACTCCTCTCAGAATGGGTTGGACATAGGAGGAAGATGCAATCTGCACCAAAACTCTGGCATTTAATACCTCTGACCGGCCGTGAGCACGCCTCATAATATATGGAATAATGGGGCGTGGGAGGAGCATGTCTCTCCTGCCACGCGGTTGGTTGCCTGGTCATGGGGCCCACTTGGTCATACGGCTTCTGGCCTCTAGGTCCTCTCATGTGCCCTCACGGAGGCTCCCCAGGTGTCACCGTCTTGTACTCTGGTTAGGGATGAGCCTGGTGCGAGATGCGTTGTCTCCCGGTCACCCCGGGCGGAAATAGCCTGGGGTTGGGCGTGCTCACCATGTGTCGACCTTCACGCATTTCGAGCAGATGGAGCCTGGTGCTAGACGTGCCTGCCACGCGTCACCTCCTAGGCACCATGGGTGGAAACAGCTTGGGCCTGAGGGCGATTGCCACGTGTTGGCCTCCATGCACTCCGAGGGGGGGGGGGGGGGGGTGTGGAGGGGGGAGTCCGGTGCTCGGCGCTCCTTTCACATGTCAGCTTCCGTGCACCTCATGTGAATGGCCACAGGCCTTAACTGCGCTACCTAGCGTTAACGGCCGACCGGTCATGGGCTCATCCTTGCACCTAAAGGCAGTCGGGCGAGTATTTGGGAACCCCCATACCCTGTGACGTTGACAATATGTATGATTTTTACTACTGGGATTTTTCTTCTTAACATGTGTTGTTTTGGATTTGTTTGATTATTAACGCACAATGCTTACAAGATTCTACTCTTAAATCATAACCATTCTATATGGTCTGACCAATCATCAAGTACATACGCTATATGTTCAGTCATATAAAAATTATGCAATATTTAATTCAACTTTGATTCAAGTGGTGCAAATTTTGTTCTGTAAGTACTGTTGTGAAATGAAAGTTAACTACCAAGTGTGAGGACATTGTACAAGTAACACTTCTATCCTCTCAGAACACATGTGAGGACATGCGTTGCTTGCCTTATAAAATAAACAAAAATCAGCACTGTTCTTCTTACTACTGTTGATAGCTTAAAGTATATAGGGTAAGAAAAAAAATTAAAAATATATATATTTTTTACGTTTTGCATATATATACACCATCGTGTTCGTGGCCGGGGCGCCGGTCTTGTCGGTCGAGTTGCACTGCCAGTTCAGGACGACGGCGAGTAGGTCCCCAGCGCAGTTGCCCTCGAGGTCGTCGCCGCATAAGAAGGGACGTGTCGTGCTGCACAGGGTGGCGGCGAGCTCGTGTTCTAGCCGGAACAGGTAGCTGGAGTACCGGCCAATCCGTGACACCAGCCGGACAGCGTCGAAATATACTCCTATATACTAATTAGTCAATGCAATATACTCTTATATATTACTAGTAGTAATTAAATAATAGGTTAACCAGCGCTGAATGCATGCACATGCACGAGCATGATCGATCTCATCATCTAATCACAAGCAGTTGGTCGTGTCGGGTGTCAGCTAAGTAGCGGCAACGCTCGCTCGTCCTTGGCCCGTGTGCAGTGGTCCTAGCGCCACATATATATATTTCTGTAGTTCCATTAACGTGTGTGTGTCCGTGCACCAGATAGGTTTCCATATAATCTTATTAGAAAATCAACCAAATTAGCAACAATTTCTCCTCAAGCTAGTCTCCAACTGGTCATCACAATTAATGTGCAATCGACAAAAATTAGCCATGCTTATACAATTAATGTGCTATTAACAATCTTCTTTTGTACAGTACACTGTTATTTCCTTCTTCCTACTAGTGTTCTAGTGCTCTACCACCTTTCCACGTGTTGTGTGCGTGGTCGATCTGCTTTGGCTCGGTTTCTGCACCTTCATCGGTGCGTTGATGCGCGCTTCTATCTGCAATCTCAGCCACTCTAGTCTACTAGTCTAGCACTTGAGCCTCAGCTTCTTCATCAGCCTCTCTGTCTCGTCGGCCTGGTCCGGCTGCTCCGTCGCGGCGGCGGCTGGCCGGCAGGTGATCTCCGTGACATCCCGCCGCTTGTTGACAATCCTGCGCATCAGAGCGGGGAGGTCCATCTCGCTCCTAATTTTATCCAGCGCGTTGCGCACGATGAGGATCTCATCGACCTTGGGGCCCTTGCAGCCGCTCGCCCTGGCCCTGACGAGCAGCGCCTCCTCCAGCCGGATCGCCGCGCCGAGGCGAAGCACGATCGCGTCCAGTATCGCGAACACGCCTCCGGCCGCGGCGTCCGGCGGCCGCGCGTCGTCGGAGCAGGGCATGTGGTCCTTGGGGCCGGCGTCGTCGACGCGGGACAGGAAGAGCGTCCCTGGCGAGACGCTGACGAAGGCGCGGGCGAGGCGGTGGCACGGCTGCATCTTCTGCTTCGGGGACGTGTACTTCCTGTACGGCAGGGCGTCGCCGCGCGGGTTGTTGAAGGCGACGCAGCAGTGCCTGGGGCTGGCGTGGACGGTGAGCACCGGGGAGTCCGGGTCGGCGGCGTGGACGGCGGCCTTGAGCTCGACCACGCCGTCCTTCAGCTCCCCGCGCCCGACGATCTCGAGCGCGGCGGCATACGTCCGGTCGATGATGTCAAGCGCCATGTCCTCCAGCATCTCCCACGGCTGGTGCCGCTCGACCAGCTCCATGGCGTGCGTCGCGTGCGAGCTCTGCTCATAGTCCATTGCCCAATCGGTCGCCGCGCGGGGACTGGGAGGAGGAGGTAATCTGGCGGCGTAAGAGGGGAAATTGGTTGTGACGGCACGCGGAGGCGCCGTCCCAGATATGCACGATCGGAGATCGGATCCTAGGCGAATCGGATAGCCGGAGGCGAGACAGACTCCGATTCCGTGGAGGAGGACACCCCTCCCCGCAGCCGGTTCGTTGCTGCGCGATTCCCGGAGAATCGGTGGGCGAAAGCGGCGCGTCGCAGGGTTCGCGATTGGCCATGCGATGGGATTGAGATGTGATGCGCCACCCGCGCCGCGGATCGCCGCGGCGGCGGCGGCCGAGAGAGGCGGTGACAATTGCGCAAGGGCATTATAAGCTTCGTGGCAAGTTGGGCCGTGGTGGGCTGCATTGTTATTGTGGGCTTTTTTTTGCCGAAGTAGCCCAGTAAATACATGATCTGCTGGCTCGCTTATTGTAATTTCTATTTTTACTCCTTCCGTCCCACAAAACTTCATTTTAAATTTGGCTGAAATATAAGAAATTTTAGAGTATTAATACCCCCATCAACCACACTTTATTTAAATTTTACCCATTTTTATCCCAGGAACGTATCCTATGCACAACATTTTTCGTAAACATACTGTGCACACTAACTAACAAATATTACCAAAAATTCTAGAAAAATTTATACATATATATCCAATAGTACTACACTTATATATAGTATCATCTTTAAATTCATTATACATAAAGAGCAAAAAAAAAGACAAGATTTTGACAGATTTATAATCTTAAAACTGTTAGGATTTTTTTTGTTACGACTAAAATATAATAAATTTGAATATGAGACTTTGTACATAGGTATAAAACTTTTGAAAATACATGTATAATTATTTCAAGAATTTTTGGTAATATTTATTAGTGTGCACGGTGTGTCTAATGAGGATATGTTTCCTTTTATCCTAAACTAACCTCTCACTGCTTAACCACACTGTTATGACTCAAGGTCATGAACCAAATGAGGATAGGCGTATTTGAAAGTAGAGCTCAGTGTGGTGTGATTCTATTACTCCTTTTTTTATCTGCCCCCTACTATTGGGTTTACCCGGCAGGGCGGTCCCATGAAATTTGGGGGCCCTGCGCAAAATTTTAACCCCGCCTAAACTTAAATGATGATATAAAATAATAATAATTTATACTCCATGATATGTTTCATAGAATTATAAAATAGAACAAAAATTATACATGCTACATAATGTTCACTTGAAAAGCACCATTCTTTTAGTGTTCCTTGAAATGAAATCTTCAATAATATCGTCATAGTCAATCTTCTCTAGCATGTCACTCTCAAGTGCTATTGTAGCCAATCCATTAAGTCTTTCTTGTATCACTGTAGAAACCAAGTATGACTTCAATAGCTTCAATTTAGAAAAACTCCACTCCGCCGATGCAACAGTCACAAGAATTGTCAACAAAATTCTATATGCAATAGTTACATTAGAAAAACAATTATGTCACTTCAGAAAACATTAAAATTTCAACAGGTCCCAATTTCTCTTTTGGAATGAAACCTTGGAGAAGAATGAACTATATGTACCAATCTTTAGCATCAATATCAAATTGTCCATCTCTTTTAAGTGCGGCCTCAAGATGATCACAAGAAAATTTCAAGATATTATTATCCAATACTAGGAGAGAAGGTCAAGGTAAGAGGGAAAATACTAGGAGAGAAGAGGATAGAAGAGAAGAAAAAGAAATCTACACCTGAACTATCTTTTCACAAACAAGAAGACCAAACTAGGTGTGGCCAGGTCCAAGACTGGAACATAACATGCAAAAACGGACTACCAGACATTACGCACACACGCATTATCTTTGCAAAACTCCTAATGAGTCCACGATGATTTCTAAAGCCAGACTCTTCTTGATTCCTTCAGCATATCCTACGTCGAGTGATGCGGAGACTTCGTGTCTTCAGGTGAGAATGGGGAAAGTATCTAGGTTCTACAATTTTGAAGGGGTGAAGGAGTAGAAAATCCTTTTTCGCAAATTTAGAGTAAGAGAAGAGGGTAGAAAAGTTTCGCAAATATTCTTTATGTTTGAATGTATTGTACTTAAGGTCATCCTAAGAGAAAAGGGGTTCTGTCCCTATAACCAAATCTATGCTCTGATACCACCTTTGCAACACCCCCGCCCTGGAACCACCTACAATGATACCAGAGAGGAAGCGCTAGAGGAGATTGGCGTGAACCAACTCCTACGGAACCGCGTTGCTGGTACCAATCCCAGAAAACTTTGCTGGTACCCACGGTCAACCGAGATATACCATAGCAACTATATAAGTACAATATTTATGTATTATACCTTTATAAGTTGCAACTTCGGGCAAGCCCTAAGCGGCAACCTTCAAACATAACAGCAACGGAATGACAGTGCAACGAGAACCCAATCCACAAGCAACGGCTTAGGATTAGGAATGAAACCCTAATCTTCACTTCAACTTCACTCTTCCTGAAGGAGGGTGAAAGATAATGGATTGAGTACATACGTACTCAGCAAGTCATGGGAAAAGTAAATTATACGGGCCACCAAGGAGGGCTAGGGTTTATCTCGTAAACATTTTATTTTAAAACATTTTCCAAAACTCTAGGCGTGGGTTGATCCAGTGTAGCTGGAAAGAGGCTCTTGCCTCGATCCTGTCCGTGAATTGCTTTGCAACAACTCAAGCAGACGAATAGATTTTAATTGAGTAAAGTTTCTAGTCTAGTCTAATGCCTATCGGACCACGACAATGGTTAGTGTATATCATTTATTAGTTTATTTTTACTTTCGTCCTCCTCAGGACAAAATCTTATCCCATATTTCCTCTATTATTTTTCTTTCACTTTTGTCCTTTCCAGGACCTCATTCGTCCCATCATCTCAACTTCGGCAACTAGAGCCATCATGTCACCAACACTTTGCTTCCGCTCGGGAAGCCTAATCTATGATGCCATCTGACATCCCGATCCACACAGGACCGTTTCAGACCACGTACTGGTCATCCATCAGCCAACCTGGCTGATTCTGGTAACGGTTCCCAACCATAAGCATGCTTCGCAAACCTTTTATAAAAACAAAGTTACGCTAAAGGAATCACTTCATATCGCCCATGACCGTGGGCATGGCTGTTTGAACAGTTCAGATCTCTGCAGAGGTGCACACTTTCCCCACATGACGCGAGCTTACTCCCTCACTGGCCAAGCGAGGGAGATTCATGACAAGGCTTTTTCGAAGTGTCTTCAGGATTGCCTGAAGCCAACTGGATGGGTATCAGACCAAGTACCGGGCGAGTTCTAGACTCCTCGTACTCAAGATCCCGCGGGTGCATCTCAAGTTGCCACCCCGGTGACTCCACGTCCAAAGGCAACCAAACCAACCCTGGGTCTACTAATTACTTGGCTAGGAGCGTCCCATTCCACCCATGTGATCACACTGTACTATGATCAGTGTAATTCCCCAAGGAATCGGTCCTTATATGCGAATACAAAGCATCTCCACCAAGGTGATCACTTTGCATCGTAGGGTTTTCGCAAACATTTCTTATTTCGCAAACACACCGACACCACGTGTTGAGTTAAAAGAGTTTATAAACCCAAGTTTTTCCACTTCGACAACACATGTGATTTCGGTGAAACCGTCGATACCCATGCTTAGAGAGCACAGATGCCGAGGCAACACTAAGGTGGAGCGACGAGGAATAGGGTATTCCAAACCTATGGGATAATGCAACTACTAGGTGGGTTCGTTGGTTCGTCGCGCGAACCGAGGCCAAATCAATTTAACGTGCGCACTAAAATACAGTTTGGCAAACAATAATATTTTATAAACTAGGACCAATATGTTCAAGGAATGACTTGCCTCTGTCTTCGTCTTCAAAATCCTCGAAAATCCGAGTCCGAAAGAATTTCCGTCGTCGTCAACTATGAGTACCGAGAGAAAAATACACAAAAACCTAATAATAAAATACTATTATTTATAACTAATAGTGTCATGAGGTAGATCTCAATTTTAGAAAAATTTTGAGACTTGAACGGGGTCAATCGGAGTTACGGTTGAAAAGATATGGATTTTTGAAGTTTAATTGATTTTCTGAAAATAAAAAGGATTTATTTGAATTGGAAAAGGAATATTCTCAATATTCCTACTAATAGGTGGGACCCTATGTCAGAGGCTTGGAGAGAGGCTAAGGGGTGCGGCCCACTTGACAAAGAGGGGAAAAAAAAGGAGAAGTGAGCCATAGGTCAGTGGGGACCCACATATCAGTGAAGAAGAGTGAGGGGATGACAAGGAGGGTTCACTTGTCAGAGAGGGCCCATGTCAGTGTGAGGAGGGAGATTAAAGGGGGTAGGGCCCACATGTAAGTGTGTTCCTTTTATTAAAAGGGGTTTAATTGGTGGATGCCCACATGTCATAGGGATAGAGGGATGGTGAGGGCCACCTGTTAGTGGGGCCCCTATGTCATGCTGTGGGAGGGACAGGGCAACCAGGCAGGGAGGGAAAAGGTGGGTGAGAGAGAGAGAGAGAGAGAGAAGCCCAGGGGGAAGATCGACGGCGCTCGGCGCCCCGAGCGGTGGCGGGTCACCTCGGCAAAGAGTGGAGACCACGGGGAGCAAGGTGGCTGGTTCGGATCGAGAAAAATAGGGGCTCGATGGTAGCCGGTGATGACATCCCGAGGGCGGCGATGAGGGGATTTCTATGTGCAGTGGTGGCGGAGAGCTGACGCCAGCGGTAGGGTTCGGTAGGGCTACGGGACTACGGAGTTTTGGGGTGCGGTGACTCGGGATTCCGAGGAGGGAAGGAGGTAGTAGCTCACTGGGGAAAAAAAGAAATGGCGGTGGCGGCAGTGCTCGAGCTGGCTTGGCGGGGTGAGCGGCGCGGCCCCAGTGGGGATGGAGGAGAGGCTACCGGGTTTTATAGAGGGGGAGCGGCGCTAGAGGACGAGGAAGTGAGCTGGTGGCGTGAGGTCCGAGCTCGGCCATGGCGGTGGGGCGGCAAGCAAGGCACGAGGCGGCTGCTGCGGTGGCTTCCCGAGGCGGCAGAGCACGTGGAGAGGCGGCGGAGGCGATGTGGCGTGATGGCGTGGAGGCCGAGGCGGTTGGGCGGCGGAGGCGGCGTGGTCAGACACGGCTTTGGGGCTTCGGGATTTTCGTCCAGCAAGTGTTGTGCGTGCGGGAGAGAGCAGGGGAGGAAAATGACAGGCCCGACATGCGGGGCCCGAGCGTCGGGGACTCGGCATTTTGCTGAGAGGCCGACAGGTGGGGTCTAGCAAGCGGCTGCGGGTTTGGTTGGCAGTCAGGCGCAGGCGCTGCGCGGGAAGAATATGGTCGCTGACGCGCGGGCCCGAGTGGCAGCCGGCGAGCGCGCGCGGTCAGCACGGGAGATGGGCCGTGGGCCGAGAAAAGGAAAAGGGAGGCTGGCAGCCTGAAGGAACAGTGACGTTTATCATTTTTCTCAGGATTTTCAGAGAGAGGTTTGGAGAGTATTGGATGGGTATTTAATTTCCAAAATATGGTATGTGAGTTTGCAAAATTCTAGGGATTCAAAACAAGGGCTTTCAGTCTTGAGATTATATATATATATATATATTAGGAGTTTTTGAAATTTTAAATTCAAGGAAGTGAGTAGAGAGGGACTTCAAAGGAGGATTTGAATTTCCAAAATTTGGAATTTGACCCTGGATATGAGAAGAGATGAAGATTTGATTTTTCTTGGGAGAATAAAATAAAGGAATTTTTTATTGGAGGTCTCTGAGAAGGAAATTCGAATTACAAAATTCGAATTCGAGAATTTTTGGATTGAAACTTCAGTTGGAGAATCTTGGGAGAAATTTCGGAGTTTCAAGGAGGGAAATAATTGAGATATGAGGCACTTAGTCCTTAGGCACACAAAAATCCGAGTTTTAGAAATTAGGGTTTTATTTAAAAAAGGTTTTTAACTGCCCAAAAAATCGGGGCATTACAGGTTATGTCACGTTCTCTTCTGAGGCACCGTGGTGGTGCATGGCACGTGGTAACGCATGTGAGACGTGTCTTGTGGGTAAAGTGTACATCTCTGGTGAGAGTATAAACTATTCGAATAGCTGAGCCCTTGGTTATGGGCAAGCCTAGCAATGTACCCAAGTTAGTGCTTTTCTCCTGAACTTTGGAAGGTTGAAATCATGATACTCCTAGCAAGCAATTTAGCTTGGGTTAATGCCGGTTTGCATGGGTGTGCAGCCGTGGTAATAATATTGACTAGTTTAGGATCGTGCTTTGAAATGTGCTTTAAACCTGAACTGTTTGAAAGATAGCTTTATGCAAAATTCAGCCCTATTATATTATTCCTTCTACTCCTTTACATTATGTGTATTTCCGGGTATGTCTTGCTGAGTACTGTGGGTGGTACTCAATCTTGCTCAACACTACTTTTTAGAAGAAGCTTTGGAGATAAAGTCCTTGGTGGATTCTTGGCTTATACCCCAGTTGAGTGCCTGTAAAGATGGAGCCGTAGGCCCGCTAGTTCGCTGTTGTTTTATTTTGTTTGTCGATGTAGAGGCCATGAGCCTTGGGTACCTCAAGGAAGATAATTACGGCTACACGAACAAAGGATGGGCCAGCCCATATGATTAAAGATAGAGTAAAACTTAGCTTCATGTAACCTTATATGACAAGGAAAGAGATATAGTCCTATCCGGATACTCTATGTTCTGACAAGGAAATTCCGTGGTCGTGTTCGAATAAGATTCCTACCTTGTAATTTTATCTCTCCGGTATATAAGGAGAGGTAGGGAGCCCCCTGGGGCATCGACATCTAGTATAACCAATCTCACCAGAGAAACCGCGAAAGCAATACACAACAGCTGGAAGTAGGGTATTACCTCACATCGAGAGCCTGAACTAGGATAAATTCCCTGTGTTCTTTTGGGTTCATCGAGTTTAGATCCGACGAGTAGCCATATATTCAATATTGCCGATACAAAACATCAACAGTCAAGCTTTATGAGCCTTTGTAATAATGTAAATATTATTGATATAATAAAGATGTGTCCTTTGTATCAATTTTGTTGTGGTGTACCCCGGCTTTTCCTGGGACGGGGGTCAATGCACTAGCGATTGGAGAAAACGGTGTTTTTTTCCTGTTGTGACACCGGCTCGTCACAAGAGAAACGGTGGCTTGGGAACAACACCAAGCCGTCTAGGAGTCCTCAACCTCCAAGAGTAACAAATGTCACACCACCTGTTGGAATCAAATCCTACTGCTCAAGATCCAAGAGAAAACCAAACACTAGTTCCCAAATCACCAAAACTAGGCCACCAAGAAATAAGTGACGAAAACAGAGAGGGATTTAAGAATGAGAATGCGAGCTCAAAGATCGAAAGCATAAATGCACAAAGCTCTAGCCAAAAGCTTGTTTGAATGAAATGCGTGGCTAACCCCAGAAAAAGGTTGAAGGGGGGGTTTAAATAGGAAACCCCCAAATCTGCCCATTGGGGGTGGAATTTTAGTCCCACCTCGAAAATTCTAATCTAAGGATCGGATATTCTGATCCATATAAAAGTGCCCCAACGGTCAAGTTCAAATCCTAGGTCTCTGTAAAAATAAGGGATCAGACATTCCGATGTCACTATCAAAATTTCGATTTGAGAATTAAAACCAAGCAGAGACTCGAGTTACATAAGATCTCGGACTTCTCGACGGATTGGAAATTTTGACATGACTTCAGAAATTCTGATCCCAAATAAATCAGCCCATCCAGTGACTCGAGTTATATAATATTTCGGACTTTTTGATCGATCAGAAATTCCAACATGACATCAAAAATTCCGATCCCAAATAAATCAACTCATCTAGTAACTCGAGTTGTATAAGATTCTGAAAATTATGAGGGATCGAAAATTCCGACATAACATCAGAAATTCCGATCAAAAAAGAGAGATGCTTCAATAAAAATGGATCGAGGGGCACTAGAATCTAATCTAATTATATGTGTGTGACATCCCTCTTAATAGTATGGCGCCCTAACTCAAAAGAAATGAGAACTACAACAATGTACCATAGAAATTTCGACGTCTTTATTTCAATCAACATGAGTGTTCACTTTTGTCTATTCTCGGACTAAGCTTCAAAAACAAACACTTCAAACCATATTAGTCCGTTCTAATTATATTGTCATTAATTGCCAAAATCAAATTGGCAGGCCTAGATGTACTTTCACTTGTAAGCGAGGAAATAGCATGATCAACAACAGGTACAAATAGTTGATTCTAAATGAGTCCTCCGCAGATTGTGAGGCAACACTTGCTTCATCTAGGTTCTCATTAAAATTTCTCTTTCTTTTAATTTCACACTTTTTACTAAATGTTGTACCAATATCCATCTCAAGAGCAATTTCTTTGGCTGTCTCCAATGCATTTAAGAAGCCAGTTTCCCTCTACCCCTTGAAGCAAAAAAAAAATCAGCCCCTGCACTTTCTCAATAGCAACATCAATAAGCATATCCTTTGCTTGCAAACTCTTGCTTACTATATCCTTTGCTTGCAAACTCTTGCTTCCAACCGACTATTGCCACTAAAAATTCATACTCCCCAAGTTCATCATTTGCTAAACCCTTAGCTTCACTACATGTTTTGGGGTCATTATCACTTTCAAATACTTATAGTAAAGCCTCCTGAATCTCTGCACACTGAAATCTGATAGCTTTGACACTTTCAACACGGCTCTCCCATCGAGTAGCTGACACTGACTTGGGAATCAATCCTATTATATCATCTTTTAGGATCTGCAATTTCTTAGCAGAATTAACAAAGTAGTATAGATCCATTGTATGATTCCAAAAAAGCCTTTAGCTTTACCACAAGTCTTTGCCATATCACAAAGTGCTAAATTAAGGCCATGGCAACCACAGGCAGAATAGAACGCTCTATGATTTATATCCAAAAGTTTCTTATGTACCCCTTGATGTTTTCCTTTTATATTTGACCCATTGTCATAGCCTTGTCCTCTCACATCATCTATATCATGATCAAGATCCTTCAGTTCTTTCTCTAGCACATCAAAAAGTCCTTGTGCAATTGTATCATTTATATCCAAAAATCCTAGGAATGATTCTCGAGCCAAACATGACTTGAAGATAAATCAACATATCTTATAATTAAAGACATTTGTTCTTGGTGGCTTGCATCCGGGGTACAATCAAGTATGACAGAGGAAAACTTTGCTCGCTTTATTTTCTTAATAATTTCAGACTTAATAGCACAAGCAATCAAATGTATCAACTCATTCTGAATCCTAGATCCGAGATAATGAACATGAGTTTCCTCATTTGTAATACTCCAAACATGCTTTTGAATAACTAGGTCAAATTCAACCAACATTTCTATCATGCCCAAAAAATTCCCATTGCTGTCCTCATACAATTTGCTATTAGTACCGCAGAGTGCTAAATTATGTTTGGCTTGGAATTTTACAATGGCAACAATTCTAGACAAGACCTTTCTCCACTGGTTCTTTTCTTTCTCAAGTTGTCGCTGAGCAGCTTTATCAATAGTTTGATCCTTTTGCCATCTAGTGTAGAATAGTGCAGAAATCCATATAGAAAATCTATCTTTAGGACCTTTCTGAATTGATAAGTCCCTTTTAGGACCCATTTGTGCAAAAATGTTAACTTGTTTAGGATCAAGTGAACCCCAATATCTTGGATCAAATATATGAGGCTGAAAAGAAGTATCGGCATTTGTAGCAGGTGAACTATCCAAATTAACATGAACACTAGTGCCATCAATGTTATCATCATGATTATCCACTTGATCATCAATATTATCACCATGATTATCCACTTCATCATTTATGTTGTCAATAAGAACTTCCTCAACAATATTTTTTGGCTCTGTCTCACCACCATTAGGACCATTGGCAACATTAACATCAAGTGTCTGATTATTGGATGGACCTTGTGAGTTAGACCTTCTATTCTTTTTTTTCTTTTTGCATTTTTCATAGCCCAAGTTATATTTTCAAATTCGATTTGCAGAAGACATGACTTGAAAGTTGAATTACTAGATAAACCTATGCACATATAGATACAAGATGAAAGGAACAAAATTTAATTTAGTGCACATACTAAATAAACATATGCACCAAAATTGGGAAGGAAAACATTAAATCAGGTCAGTAGGTCACCATGGTGTCTTGGTGCCTCAGTGCAGGACGCCGACACCCGGCTGGAGGCAAGACTGCAAGAGCTGGTCATGGCTTGGGCAGCGGAGAGCACACATGGGCAGAGGCGGCACCGTCGCAGAGTGATAGGGCAGTCACAAGCCTTCCGCTCCTATTTATTGGGCACTAGAGAGATAGAGCGATAGAGCGAGTCAGTGAGAGCACTAGAGCAGCGTCGCGGCGAGGGCATCAGGGAGAGAGGTGATATGGCGGACGGGCGGTGCCATACTTGAAAACCCGTTGATGTCGCCTAGAGGGGGGTGAATAGGCGTTTCTAAAAAATTCTCAAAATACAGCGGTAAAATTTTGGTAGGAACCTCCGACCAAAATGGTAGAAAGCTCCAACTAGCTCTCTCGGGCTGGCTGGAGGCTCTGGCCTAGAATGCCGGAGGTTTCGACCCTAGTGTTCTGACTCTACCAAGACACTTTAATAATGGATAAATTGACAGAGATCAAGTGTAGAGCAAATAATAAGGTAGGAGATGGATGCAGGCAAGTGTAAAGACAAAATAATATAATAACAAGCTAGCACAAGGGAGACACAAAGATTTTTTTTCACAAAATAACACAATAACAAGCAAGCACAAGAGAGACACAAAGATTTTTTCCTGAAGTTTGGATCACAAAGATCCTACGTCTCTGTTGAGGAGCTCCGAAGAGCTGGGTCTTGATTGACCCCCTTGCCTCACCAAGCGACCACGAAAATCAGCTTGCTATCCACTCAAATTTACCTCTCCACAAACTCTTCCCGAGACAATCCACAACTTGAGAAAGCTCGCGGGCGCCGCCTAACCGTCTAGGAGGTTTCTCTCCAAGAGAAATAAGCTCCAAGTACCTGATCTGCGTCCATCCTCAAGTGCACAAGATCCTCCTAGACTTATTTCAAGAAAAATCACTCAATTCTCCACTAGATCCTCACAAAAATCACAAAGGTGGCACTAGAACTAGTTGGGAGAGCTCAAAAGACCTTAGGAGAAGCTAGAAGTCAGTGGAATAGAAGTGGAATAGCCAAGCAACGGCTAGAAACAAAGAATGGGCTTTATAGGCATTGGTATACGTCACTTAGCTGTTACTCACAGATTTTGGCAGGAGGTTCCGACCCTAAGGGTAGGAACCTTCGGCCAACACTTAGTCTCTAGCCGAGAAGGTTGGTCGGAGCCTCCGACCCTAGGGGTAGGAGCTGAAACTAGCCTAACACAAGTGTATGTGTTATGCCAAAGTGATATGCTCTCAGCTATTTGGTTCTTTAGCACTTGAGTGGTCTTGGAATACTGTTTGTAGCCCCTCTTGATAGTACAGCTTTCCTGTGACTCAAAAAAAAATTTCAAAAGAAATTAAAATAAACTCCGAATCGCTTCGTCATTTTGCGTCATATTTTTGTGGGGGTCTCCATGCACCACACCAAGCAACCTGGGACTAATTTCTGCATATTTCTCGATAAACTCATTAGTCCCTTAACCGTTTTGTCATTAATCCACCAAAACCACTTAGGGTTTAGATGCACTTTCAATACTGCGATGGAAATGCGATCAATGGAGGAAGAAAATGAACCGCCATGCATTGCGGCTTCGTTGAACGAGTGAACGCATGCTCCCACCAGCCACCAGGCCTTCTGCTCTTGTTTATTGGGCCAATCACCAATGGGCATGCAGGTATGGTCGTATGGAACAAGGTACTTGGGCCTAGGGGCCCCTGGAAACTAGGGGCCCTGTGCGACCGAGCATGTCGCTCACCCTCAAGGATGGGCCTGTTACCTGGCCTTTTATCGCCTTGGGTGGTACATGACGAAGTTATAGGAGTACCCTTCTAATGCATATAACCCTAAGGGCAAAAATGATATTTGAAGGTGTCTTGTTAGGACCACAAATCCTAGCTTTCTTGATCACGTGGGGACCGCAACATTGAGCTATCCAGGCAATCATTGTGAAGATTAAGCCCAGTCTCCTCGGCATATTCTAGAGAATATTCTACCTGGCGCCTCAGGTTTTCGGATTCATAAGCCGACTTGATCTTCGAATTCCCTTTGTGTCCATCTGGACCATGCACGCATTCAAAAACCTTGTAGTCGGCCCAAAGGGCCTTCCTAGCTCCAGCTTCCCCTCTGTGTCATGTCTTCACAAATGCATTGTTCTTTGTTCGAATGCTTGCGCATGGTTATCGAATTATGGTCTGGGTGAATGGAAGGATGATGCCTAGTCCCTGCTACAACACACACCTTATTTAATGAGGGACATTATAGTATTTTTTTCATTCATCCTTAATCTCTCAAAAAGAGTTAAAAGTACTTATATTTTGGGACAAAGGAAGTAATTCATTACTCGTAAAGGGAATGTCTGCAAAATACATAGCTGCACAATAGTTTTTGTGTTGGGGGTGGGGGCAGGACGGGTAATGTGAGAGGAAGAGGTGTTTTTAGTGTTGGGAGTGGGGGCATGAGGGACAACGTGAGAGAAATAGATGTTTATCTGTTAAGGTAGAGGGAAACAGGAGCGGCAAACGCACAGTGGTGGATAGTGGTGACATGAGGGTGGTGAGGTGCTGGTGTTGCCATTGGAGCGATAGGGATAAAAAAGGGCGATGGAGACCGAAGGGAAGGTGAGGAGTGGTTAGGAGGTGATGGCCAGTGGTGGCGGATTAGGCGGTGCAAAGCGCTTTTACTGGCATTCCTACCTCACTGCAATCAAGGGTGGATCCAGCGTGGGTGCTAGAGGGCTCAAGCCTACCCTACCCGCTGGATCTCCATGGAAAGCAAGGAGAGAGGAGAGGGGGAAGAAGAGTGGGTGTGGAGGAAGAAGGCAATGAGCCCCCCTCCAACTTCAATCTAGATCTGCCAGTGGCCGCAATGAATTTTCTGTTGGCTTCCGGCAGCCGGCGACCAACTGACCAAGCCTGTTCTATTCGAGGAAACATGAACATCGAGGTATTGACGGATTCCACCTTGCTTGCCTGCTCATGGCTCTCGCCTCTCCTCTCGGTGAAGCATGACTTGGCTGTTGGTCTCTCCCGGGATTTTGCACTTTTTGGTGTAGAGAAGCAGAGTTGCAATCGGATATGAGAGCCAATGGAGGTTAGAGGTGGCCGTCATTTTCTTCCCCATCATTGCTTCTCTTCTTTCTGGCGTCAGTTTGCAACAATTTTTGTTCTGAAATTCTTGCATGGCCTGATATATTTTGGCCAGGGAAGCCCAGTCTGATGGGCTAGATAGAAAGTTATTCTTGCAGTCTGGACTGCAATCTGTGAACTATCACTTTGTAACCAGTTCGTCGACTATCACTTTCTAGGAGAAATATGGTTTCTTTCCATAGCAACCTCTGAGGAAAGCGGGGCCCAAGGAGTTCCTGTTTTTCATTAAAAAGAACAGTTGGTCCATTTCTTGAGGAGACCTGGACTTCCAAACCTTACAACTGCACGTTTAATTGAGGGAAAAAGGCAAAAACCCATACAGGACATCCAAGCAACTTTTGGAGAAGGCACACCACCACGTCCCACCACGAGTCAACATCGCCAACAAAAAAATGTTGGTGATCACCCAAACATGTAGTAGGCCCTTGTAGGCGATGCCTCCAAGCAGGACACAACGCCCAAGACTATGTACGGGCATAGGCCTCGCTGGCACTATCCAAAGAGCAGGCAAGGCTTTCATATAAAGCTCCCACAACCTACCAACCATGACCTCCACAAGGACCACTGTTGCACAGCCAAAACGAAAAGGGTGTGTTATCATTGTTGGTTGCCTCCACACCACGTCACCTCCTGCACGGGTCACTAGACACCACAGCCCATCTCTGCTCCTCCCCACTTCACCCGGAGCACACAACCCGCTCCTCCCCCCAAAAAAAAAACCAAAAACACCGAGCAACTGGTTGGATCTAATGCTTTATACTCAACCTAAACCTCCCAGCCTATCACCGATCATATGGGGCCATGCAACCCATCCCAGTCTTGTGGATCCGTTGTAATACACGGGCATGTTACTACTTAAAGTAAAATACAAGTAAATCAAAGAAAATTCAGCAAAAGACAGGAAAAATCAGAGCCGGCATGTGAAGCTGAAACATGGGGCATTGGAACAGAGTCTGAACAGTATGGTTCGACCACATGTACTGATTTACAGTCACCAAGAAACTGAACGATGTATTGCTGCACTTGCAGGAAGCCAATGAGGCTATTATTCAGCTAAAGGGAATGTCCCAAAATTTGTAACTACACAATTGTGCCCCAGTTGCAATCCGCTCTAGCAACGGTGCCAGCGATGCTTATGACAGGCCCATGACTTTCCCAGTGGCAATGTCGACATCGATTTCATAAAAGCAGGGCCTTGTAGGAAGACCAGGCATTGTGCTCATGGTGCCAACAAGTGGGTAGATGAAACCGGCTCCAATGCTGGCCCTCACATCCCTTATGGGCAGCACAAAGCCAGACGGCGCGCCCTTCATAGATGGAACATGCGAAAACGAGTACTGAGTTTTCGCCATGCATATCGGGAGGTTTGAGAAGCCTTGCTTGGTGTACATTTCAATCTGCTTCTCGGCCTACATGAAAATCAGTCAGAGCAGAGTAAAGCAGAATTTTATGTGTTCATTCCCCCATGGACTTCATGAAATTTAAAAAAGAAGTGTCCAGTGTATCTATCTAATGCTATTTATTCAGCATTTTCATCAGTGTCAAAAAGCATGAACATCAGGAGAGTCCTCTTCCAATGCGAAAATAAAGGCATGGGACAAAGATAGTAGATACAATCTCGAACACAGTAATCAGAATAGAAGGTAGCAAGGGTACCTGTTCAGAGTATTCAACGCCACTAGCACCATAGAACTTAGCTATTGACTCAATCTTCTCCTTTATGCCAGATTCTAAAGGATACAAAAATTTCAGAGGTTCCGCCTGGCTTTCACATGCCCGTTGAACTGCGAGTCCAAGATCAACCTGAAAACATGTTAATGGTGGAACAGACATCAGTTCAATGCTGACGATTTCAACCTTCACACTATTCATAGATGGAAGAAATAAGCACAGAATTCCCACTAAAACAATATGCTAGAAAAAAATGGAGCAATTAAATAAGAGATAATGGGCATGGCATATCATAAAACTGTCCACATTTCATAAATTCAGCAAAATGGAAAACCAGCCAGAAGCACAATTATTTTGAGGCAAATTTTTGCTAAGCATGAAAGAGTAAAGTCATGAGTTTGGAAACATAGTTGGGTAAACCATAAGTACCAGAATGCAATTTACTGATTCGTAATAAAATATTGCATATAAAGAGGGGCAAAATGTAGTTAAAAAGAGGCCAAGATGTATAGATAACTAGATTAACAATTAACACAATGACAGAAACTAACCGCTCCTTTACCACCATGCGCGTGGTGTGTGCAGACAACAGCATCAAAAGCACCAGCAGCCAAAGCTGCATTTTGCACCATATCCATTTCTGCTTCAGTATCTGATGCAAACTTGTTGATTGCGACTACAACATTAACTCCATAACTCTTTGTGTTTGCGATATGTTTAGCAAGATTAACGCATCCTGCTTCAACAAGAGCCACATTTTCACTCACATATGCATGATCCAAAGGCTTCCCAGCCACGACATCTGGCCCCCCCCCATGCATTTTAAGAGCTCTAATTGTGGCCACAATAATAGCACACTGAGGCACTAATCCACTATACCTACACTTTATATCCATGAATTTCTCAGTTCCAATATCAGAACCAAAACCTGCCTCTGTAACTACAAAGCCGCCCTTCCCAACCAACTTCAGAGCAATCTTATCGGCAACTATTGAAGAGTTTCCATGAGCAATGTTAGCAAAAGGTCCAGCATGCACTAAGACAGGAGTGCCTTCAAGAGTTTGCATGAGGGTGGGATGGATGGCATCTTTCATTAGGACAGTCAAGGCACCTCCAACACCAAGGTCATCAGCAGTAATAGGCTCACCCGACTTGTTGTTACCTATCACCATTCTTCCAAGCCTTTCCCTCATGTCAGCAAGGGAAGTTGTAAGAGCTAATACAGCCATTATCTCACTAGCCACTGCTATGTCAAAGCCTGTTTCTCTCACCATACCTTTTTCTTCAGGACCTTGTCCAATAGTGATTTTTCTCAGGAATCGGTCATTTACATCCATGGCCCGTCTCCAGGTAATGGATTCAGGGTCTATGTCAAGTCTTGCAAAGCGTCTAACTTCATCTGGAGTAAGCTCATCAGGATCTGTCTTTGAGATTCCAAGCTTCACCAGGCGTCTGAGCATTACATCAGCAAAGCGCCTCTTCCCTTCTTTGTTTGGTGGACACAGTCTATTGAACAGAGCTTTGTCTGATTGTGAGGCTTCATGGAAAATCCTTGTATCAATAGCGGCAGCAAGAAGATTGTTTGCAGCTGTAATTGCATGGATATCTCCTGTAAGATGAAGGTTGAACTCATCCATGGGTATAACTTGGCTGTAACCACCTCCAGCAGCACCCCCCTTGATTCCAAAGGTAGGCCCTTGTGATGGTTGACGGAGGCAAGTGACAACCTATAGCAGCAATGGAAACATTGAGTAAAGTAGTAGGCCATATCAATTAACGTAATATATACATCAATATGTCAATCGCTTCCATATGCTCTGGAGTGCATAATATGCACTATGTATCAGTATCACCACTAATCTCCACCTATATGATAGTTCAAATGCAGTCTATAAGGACTGTTACATGAAATAGATAAAGTCAGCCCAGACCCCAGAGCAAGTATTTAAACAGTAGGATTCTATTACTGAAGATCGTTTGGCATACAGAACAAATTGAGAAAGAGAATTTATGAACATGCCTCTTGCAGGCAAATATAAATACTTACGCTTCAGTTCTTGACATTGTACAGCTCTACAGAGAGTTGAGATCGACATGTTTGACAAATAAATCGATCAAACTGAAAGAATTTCTGATTCCTGAACAGAACGAGAAAGGACAGTGGCTGTACCCAATATACAGGTGCTACTATGACAGCATAAAAAGGCTCACAGGTTGATACTATTGTGCCAGGCAAGCCAATTGTGTACCTCAACACTAATAGCACTCGAATACCAAATCATCAATCACAGACTTTGTCAGTCAAGAAGCACCAGATACCCTATCGATTATCGAACAAGCGAAAGGAGCATAAAAGGCCTCACCTTTTTATCAAGAAACGCCCCCAGCGCCTGGCACAGCCCGACGGTGGTGGTCGACTTGCCCTCCCCGAGCGGCGTCGGCGTGATGCCGCCCACCACCACGTAGTACCCGTCCTGCTGCCCCTTCAGCTCATCAAGAACCGATAGCAACACCTGCACAGCACCAAAGAACCCGCACAAATCCACAAATCAGATTACATCCCAGTAAAAGATCGCATCTTTGAAGCGCGCGAGGCACGCACCTTGGCCTTGTACTTGCCGTAGAGGTCGCAGTGCTCGGGCCGCAGGCCGAGCTCCGCGGCGATGTCGGCGATGGGGAGCGGCTCGACGGAGTTGGCGATGTCGATGTCCGCCGGCACCGGCGAGGCCACGTCCAGCCTCCGGATCGTCGGGTTCGGCTTCGGCGTCGTCATCGGCAGCACTAGCGGTGGCGGCGGCGGGTGCTGCGGCGGCGCGACGACGGCGCTGGATCTCACCACGACTCGCTCTCGGCCGCGGCCAGGCGGCGCAGATCGCTGCAGCGAGTGGTGGTGGTGGTTAGACTGCGAGAGCGGCGGATGCGAGACGACTGGCTGGACAAGCCTCTGCCTCCCGCACTTGTTTATTGTTTCCCCTCGTCGCCTCGCGTCAGGACGACGATGGCATTGGATAATCGAAGATAAAGTTTTCGGATATTTGGTTGGTGGGACAGACACATCCATGACCCAATGCCCAAATAATAGAGCCACAAAAACCTCAAATATCCTACCTTTTCACTGCAAGATATTTGAGGCTAAGAAACTCAAATTCCCAACCTTTTGACTGCAAGATATTTGAGGCTAAGAAACTCAAGTTCCCAACCTTTTCACTACAGATATTTGAGGCTAACACCAAGAAACTCTTCTCACTACAACAAGTACATATTCTGCTTTTATACCCTTCCTGTGCATCCCCAGTTCATCAAGAATTGTGGAGCTGGGTTTTGGAGGGATGGCAGGGGTTTTGGCTGCTCTTATCTTGGATTGGTTGGATGGAAGATGGACAGCAATCCGGAGGACAAGATAAGGGTTTTTGTGTGGAGATGTGGATGTGAGCGATGATGATGTCGTTGCTGCGAACGGTGATGCACAAGACTGGGGCTTTGCAGGAGCCAAGTGTGTGCTCTTTTTATAGGTGACCTTGCTTGAGATTATAAGACCAGTTCATGCTCACAATGTGTGAAATTTCTACAGGCGTGCACGAATGCAGTGGGTGAAAAAAAAAGGATCTTTTTTCCTTTTTCTTCTTGTCTTCGTTGAACAATGCTGTAACTGCACTGAAATTGAGCGTTTAGTTGATATGATCAGGGAGCTGTACGGCATATTACTTCTGGATTTTGCTCTTACAAAACAATGCTCAAATGTCCCAACCACTCTCAAGAAAAGAAAGAAATGGGACAGTCTGGTAGCGCGTGCTCCAAACCACGTCCATTTTGCTTGGTCTGCAAGCGGAATGTTCATTAGATTTTGAGATTTTGGGAGGTCAATTCCCCTGGGTTTTGAAGGGTTCAGGGTTCACGAGGGCCATGAGGCAGATAAGAAATGCTAATCAACCATGCTCCATGCATAGGGAAACGTTTCTTTTCTTAAACCTACATATATGGGGATGCTGGCACGCAGTATACGATTACTAGACGAATCAGTCAGCTCGTGCCGTCCGATCCGGGCGATTTGATCTGGGACAACGAGGCCCGTTGGTTTACTCTGAACTTCCCTTGATGAAGGCCAACTAAAAATTAGGCCTAACAGTTTGATCAGACGATACATGGGCTTATATAGCTCACTGGCAAGGGCAAAGAAACATAAAAAAAAACCATTTAAGTTTGTAAACGAAATTTAAAATGTTCCATTAACAACCAAAATTCACAATCTAAGTTTTGACATGTTACATGTACAAATCAAAAACGAAATGAATCGAATCAAAGAATGGTGAACAGCCAGCCAGCAACAGGAGCAGCCATTAACTCAGCAAATCAACCGGCCTCTCCGTCTCAATCCTTCTTCCGGCCATTGACGGCCACAGGCGACTGCCTCCCGTCGACGGGCGACGGCTCCCCGCCGGCGGGCATGTCGGAGAGCGCCGCGAGCATGCGGCGGACGCTGACGGAGCGCGCCGGCCGGAGGCCCTGCAGGCTCTTGGTCCTGGAGAAGACGGCGGAGGACTGGGCGAGGATGACGTACACAAGCGCCTGCACCAGCACGAACACCCCCACCTTCACCAGCGCCTCGTGCGAGCTCAACGCCGCCTCGGCCGCCTCCATTGCCAGACCTCGCCGACTACTCTTCCCCACGAGCTCCGGTGATCGATCAAGCAATAAGAATCTAGCTAGCTGCTACTGCTTGTGTGCTGGAGCAAGAGGAGGCGAATGGCGCCGCGCTTATATAGACACGACGACATGGAAACTGGAGGTCGACGACGTACGTACGGTCGCCGGATTTGACCGTGGCCGGTGGCCGGAGTGACCGTTCAGAGTGCAAGATGCTTCCTGCGATGACGCGTTGCCGTGCTCACGATCAGTTGCATTTGGTGTGCGTCACGTGTGCTGTGAAAATAAATAAGAGTATTCTCGAGTTGGTGGTGTGCGTCACGGATGAGCGGCGCATGGCTGCTTGCTACGTAAACGGGTGGTTGTTTCGCGTCGTCGCGGTCAATGATCCTCCCTGTCTTTGGGATTAGATTGGAGAAAAAATTGTCTCAGGTAAACACATCTTAGCAGATGAGTGGTCATTCCATCAAAACCATGAAATGATTCCTAGCAAAAAAAATCATGAAATGATTCGATGATGGATCAATCTGTTTATTTTAGACGGTTTGATTCCTCAAACCGAACTTCCTATAAGCAAATGATTAAGCAAAATTGTATTTTTTTTCCGGTAGCTGCTTTGAGCTTCAAGGTGAAAAGCAAAAGCTGTGTAGGATTAGGACACAGAACTTTCCGTCTCACTGGTGAGTCAACTCGATCGATCTGATCCAAATCAAAATAGGATCAGGCGTGCTTGATAACTTTTCAAGCTCCAATTAGGACAAAATAATTTAGTGACAGCTTAGGAACCTGATTTTTTTTATAGACGTGTCTTTTTAGACCGTTTATAAAAATAAAAGATGTATTGACAAAAATGATTTTTCGTAGTATTGCGGTGCATGGTTAGGTTTCTTTGAATTTGACTCCCATCAAAATAACTTCGACGAAATGTTTCAAAGCTAGCTTCACTAGAGATTGCAAATAGATAGCCAATGATCTAAGGGCACCGGGGCCTCAGGACATTGATTTAGGAGATCTCAGGTCAAAGACACATATATATCATTTCGATGGGTAAGTGCCAATATGTGATAGGTGCGCAAGTATAGCTCTCCAGTGCAGGTATCGAAGTCGATCTAGACCAATGTTTTAAATATTATATAGGTTCCAAACTAAACATCGGTTCCTCCGAAAAAATCGCTAACAAACGGTGACTGACTACTAGCCCTAGGACCAGTTAACCGAGAAACCGATAACCGAACCGAACCGAACCGAATTAACCGAATAAGTCGGTTAATTCGGTTTTCGGTGTTCGGTTCGGTTCTTGTTTTTTGTTTGTTCGGTAGTCGGTTTTCGGTTCGGTTTTTAAGTTCTATTAACCGATCTACCGAAAAACCGAATAACGTCTCGTGCCCGCCGCTCGTGCTCCGCGCCCCGCAGCCGCCCGCCCGCCCGTGCCCCGCAGCGCCCGTGCCCCGCAGCACCCGTGCCCCGCGTCCCGCGTCCCACAGCGCCCGCAGTGCCCGGTCGCCCGGTCGCTCGGTTATTTCGGATTAACCGATTAACCGAACCGAATTAACCATAACCGAACTGGTCGGTTATTGGTTTTTTCCCTAGAATTTCGGTTGCCATTTTCCAATAACCGAATTACATTCTAACCAAATTAACCGAACCGTTTAAACCGAATTAACCGAAATCCCAGGCCTACTGACTACTGGTATTTACGGAGAAAAATTTTAAATATGAAAATTTTAAATTTAAAAACTGCTTATAGTGGTAACCGGGGAACTGGTATACACCACAAATCAAGTCAGAAAAACGCCCAATTGCAGGATTAGCTATCTCTCCGTCGAACAGAATTGATATATGCAATATCAAATGACCACACCGGAAATTCGATTTACATCTCCGTGGTACTGATTATAGGTATTTCTTCCCAAACAACATAATACCAGTGTATCAAGGTTATTGGGGCTAGACTGGCCAATCACCCCCTCACTGCTGCTACTATTGTCGTAATGGTTACACCATGCCCCTCTTTTCCCCTTTATATATATTGTTAGAAGTAGCCCTATTAGTAAAAACAAATCCAAGTTCACTTAGTAACCAAATAGGACTCATATATTCGACATATACTCGAATAAATTGTTTTAGCCCTCCTTTACAATTGAGGAATTCTATAAGAATTTTACCGTAATTGAACTAATTCTTACGAAGTTCATGAATTCCAAAGTAGCTTTAAGATTGACATGAGGCAAAGGGAATATTGCTAACCCCAAAATTACTAATCTACACAAATAGGAAATGTTGGGTTTAGTCCCACATCAAAAATTGATGGTGGAAGAGCACAACTTAAAAGATGGGAGTGATCCTAACTCATTTAGGCTAATCTATTGCGGGTGTAAGCACAAAACCTAAAGTTATAGCCCCGGTTGGGCTTACATGGTTATAAGGCCCGGTGAGACCTGGGTGGCCAATTCATGGGTGGGCAGAGATGTGTAAACTAACAAGTGGTATCAGAGTCTAGGTCTGAAATCCAAGAACAAGTTTCTTGAGTCGTATGGATTGATGCGACAGGAAAAATTGTTAGGCCTAGCCTGGAATAAATCTTTAAAGTCACAAAGGTTAATGCGACAAATAAGACTGTTGGGTCAATGTGCATGTCCCACATTGAGATTGATGGTGGAAGAGAACAACTTTTGAGGTGTAGACCCAAGACCTAAATTTTTGGGCTTTCATGGTTGCGAGGTGCAATAATACATGGGTGGCCCATTCATGGGTAGGCCGAGTTGCAAACTAATATCGTCAAGCTGAAGTCCAAGCATCATATAAGAGTTAGAGAAACCTAGGCCAAGATAGGAAAGTCAATTTATAAAGTGCATATAAAAAAAATCATATCTTGCATATCATCAAAATGATCATGAAAAATTTTGAAAAAGAAATAATAACATAGATTACACAGGATTGCTGCTACGCGCGCGCGCACCGGCTGCGAGCACTTTGGGACAGTTAGACAGGTTAAAAAATAATTAAAATAATAATATTGAAAAAAAATAAAATATTAAAAAATATTTAAAAATCGAGTAAACTTTATACTAATAATTTGAAACTTTTATCTCTAATTTTGAAACTTTCAATTCAATTTTTGAAACCTTTAACTCAAATTTAAAAACTATCAATTGAGAATTTTAAAAAATCTACTCAAATTTTGAAATTTTCAACCCAAAATTTGAAATTTTTAATTAGATTTTTAAAACTTTCAAATGAAATCTAAAACTTTAACTCAGCTTATTTATGTATTATTTTATAATTAAAAATTATTAAGCACTAATGATAATGGTTAGTACTAATAGTGCCGTCTCACGCGTGACTTAACAAATCAGCGCACGTGAGCTAGCCGTACCCTATATTACAATGCTATGTGCCACACTACAAACATGCAGTATTAAGTTCAATGTACACATAGAAAAAAAGGACAAGTTTGGCTATGAATATAGTGTCAATACTATTCATCACTATTTTTTTTACTTTGCTTCTCTTTGTATAGATTGAATTTGGAATTAAATTTTTGTAAGATGATATATGCCTATCATATAGATGCTGTTATTTCTCAGAATTTTTTATAACTACTATTTGGTTAATCCAACTCCGGCCAAGAACCAAACTGGGTTAACTCGATCATGAGCTACCGGCCCATGAGCAATCAACAACCAATGAGGAAAGTAAGTTAGAGAACAACGCAAGCTTAGCCTCACTAGCTAATGTAAAGAATCCATTTTTGACAAATCGTAATCGCATCCCCAAAATTGTTTAATCACAAACTGTTGACTGACCTCAAAAGCAATTTGGTAATTTGGTATTGCTACGTGTCGCCACTCGATCAGTTTGCTGTCGCGGACGGCTCACGTCCCATGTAATTAAGCAACCTGCGGCAAATCTTTCTGATCCGGCGTGCTCCCGGCAGAGACCGCCGCAGGTGATTGTTCGCCATCGTCGGTCGCGGACCAGGAAGCGGCGGCGATGGCGCGATCTCTTGGTCGGCCGCCGTCGGCTGCGGATCATTATTAGGCGGCAGAGATGGAACGATGATCTCATCGGTGAAGGCAGCAGGGAGCATCTGGATGCTGCGGCGGCAGACCGGGCAGGAGTTGCGCAGCGACAGCCACTGCACGATGCAGTCGGAGTGGTACAGGTGGCCGCACGGGAGCCGTGACGCGGTCGTCGCAAGCGGGAGGGCGTCGGTGCAGACGGCGCAGACCTCCGCGGTGTCGGAGACGGTGACGGTGACGGTGGACAGCGCCGCGAAGGACTCGTCCGACGCCGCTTGTGATGACCCGCCGCGGAGGTGGTCTGACACGAAGGAGTTGTAGATCATGGAATGCGGCGGTGGTCGTGGCGACGTTTCTAGCCCACCGGTGTGCGGGGACGTGTCAGGATCGGTGGAGATACCGAAGTAGAAGTAATCCAAGGAGTCCAAGCGCGACAGTGGCTGCTCCGGCGCGTCCTCGCTGGAGGAGATGATGTAGTAATCCCGCGTCGTTGAGTTCGGGGATAGTAGAAACGGCGGCGGAGGAGGCAGCAGCAGCTCTGTGGTGAAGGAAGAAGAAGACGATGACGACTGCGAGATTACGCGCACGAGCGGGAGTGGCAGCGGCACCGGGAGTAGAGGAGGAGGCGACGGTAGCTCTGTGGAGAAGGACGGTGACGACGGCGAGGATATGCGCCGGAGTGGCTGAGGCGGATGCGTCACCAGTGGCGGCGTTGGAGGAGACGGCAGTAGCTCTGTGGAGAAGTACGATGATGACGATGAAGATGAGGATACGCGGGAGAGTTGCAGAGGCGGCAGGGCCGTTGCCGAGGAAGACGGGGATGAGGGATGGTACTCCCTCGTCTGCGGCGGCGGGGACGGTGGGTAGGGCGCGACCTCGGTGGGGCCAAAGAAGTAATCCCATGTCGCTAAGTTCGAGGATGGAAGCTCTCCGGCGAGTGGCAGAGGCGGCAGCGCCGCCGCTGCAATGGACGCCGCTGCTGCATCCCGCACTTGTATTTCAGTGGCTTGTTTCGTTTCTTGCTTTGCTTTCTTCATGCGCGTTCTGCTGCTAAGCAGAGGATGGCTGACTGGTTCGCGCCTTTTTCTTCCGCGTTGGATAACGAACGGCCTCAGTGTAGCGCTTTTGCGTGACGGAGAACACGCCGATGTGAGTGGCTGGTGGCCCCAAACAAAAGCTAACCCTTTTGGTTACATGGGTGAACTTGTAATTAATCTTTTATATATGATATCACCTCATTCTTTAAGTAGTTCTGAAAGTATATTAATACACGGTGATGGATTTGTCGGCGAAATGGAACTGAGGGTCCCACATACCCCAGGGACGCGTGGGACTTCGGCCACGTGAGCTCCTCCGGGTCCACATTTTGCACCGGTGACGGCCGACTACATCCTTCTTCCCACCAAGTACTTAGAGCCCGAGCACTGCCCGGGCCCAGGTGCGCCGTCCCCGGGCGCCTCGCGACGACGCCCACATCCATCTCGGGCCCCAGGACATCCGCTGCTCTCGGGCTCCGGGGCCTGAGGACATCCCTTGTCCCGGGTCTCGCCCCCGTACCCGGGGCCTCGGCTTCGGTCCCGGCCCCCGGGATATAATACTGGGACTCCCCGTCCCGGGCCTCGCTCCCGGGGCCAGGGCCCACAACTCCCTTGTCGGACCCCGGGTCTCACCTCCCGGTCCCAGGGTCCACAGGCTCTGTTCCCGGGCCCCGGGTCTCGCCCCCGGTCCTGGGAACCACGAACTCAGCACCCGGACCCGAGTGCCGACTGCCTCGGTCCCGAGTCCCCGGTGCCGACTGGGGACTCACATCTTCCGCCCCGAGGAGCTCGGGAAGTAGGTCCCGGTTGATCGGCTTCTCCCGGTCGGACTCACTCTCCAACCACCCGCATTAATGACGAGGCGACAGGGCCTGTCGCCCCTATCGCCTGCTCTGCCACGCGTGGACGTCTCATGATGGCCCCCCGTGGACACGCGACCGTGTAGTCAGAAGACTTTTGACTTCGGCAACGACGACGTGCTCCGTCACATCCCGTCACATCCTCACGACTTTAGCTGCCTGCAGCAGACCAACTCCGGCATGGGCGTAGCAGGCGGACATGTGCAACAGGAGAACTCACCAGAAAATCTCTCTCCGTATACTGGCACTGTGGACTCCCCTTGACCTACAAAAGGAGGATCCATGCCACAAGCTCGGGGGGCGACGGACACAACTCAGATTGCTTAGACAAGGACAGAGACTTCTAGAGGATAGCTTTCAGAGAGAGCTTCCCAGGGCCCAAGCACCCCGGGAAGAACCCACTGTAACAACAATCCACATCCGTTCATCTCTACATAGCAAACCACACACAGGAGTAGGGTATTACGCCTCCGTGTGGCCCGAACCTGTCTACTTCCTCCCGTCTTTCTTGTGTGCCAATCCATCCACCGAACCATCCTTCTTCCACCGGACGTCGCAGTCGCCTGAGAACCACTCCCCTGGCCGAACCTCAAAGGGGGGTCACCAGACTTCCCGCCGTCGGAGTTTCATCCTTCGACAGGGTTTTTTCTCCCTCCAATGGAGAGAGATTTGATTTTTTTTACTTTTGTTTCGACTATTTAATATCCTGACCCACTATTATTGGTCAGATAGCCTCACATATCATTCTTACTGTTGTTGGAGGAGGTGTTTATACAGATGCTTATACAAAAATAACCATTTTATTCTGCCGTGTAGAATAAAAATGGTGCTAATTCTACAGCATCGATGTTCGATGACACACTGATACTTAGTATGTGCTTATGTTAAATCTTATCCTAATTAGCTAATGTAAGCACCTAACATAAGGTGCTTGATTGGAGAAACAACTTTGATGCAGGCGCTCGATTATATGGACATCTTAAGCATCTCTATGTTAGCATCTTTTATGGAAGATGCTATGTTTTCTTTTTTTTATGTCATCCAAATAATTATAAAAAATTTAATAACATAGATAAATATATGATATCACTCCATATAAACGTAAAAAGCTTAAATTCGACTTATACGAGTTAAAACAAATTAGCAAACTAAACTCTAACTAGTACATGTACTATTTACAGTCATATTTATTTATTTCAGTCAAATTTAAATTGCATGTTTGCGGAACATATCAATCTATAATTTTAGTTTTTTAATAGTTATTAAATGTTATGTAAAAAACGAGGAGACACTCGGCCAAGGGAACACAATGACTTTCGTGTGACGCATTAACGGTTTTAGTTTGACACCAGCAGTACCGATATGTTTTTCGAGGGTCACTTGGAAAGCCTAATGTTGTATGCATGAACTTTTAGGCCTAGCGCGCGCGCGGAGGTTGGCTTAACCCCCGCGCGCATTGCGGCCGTACAGAAGCCCCCTAAGCTCTCTCATTAAGCCCTAATGACCCCCTAAGTATCATCATTCGTACTTAATAATTTTTAATTATAAAATAATACATAAATAAGCAGAGTAAAGAGTTTTAGATTTTAAGTTGAAAGTTTAGAAAATCTAATTAAAAATTTCAAATTTTAGGTTGAAAGTTTCAAATTTTGAGTAGATTTTTTAAAATTCTTAGTTGATAGTTTTTAAATTTGAGTTAAAATTTTCAAAAATTAAATTGAAAATTTTAAAATTAGAGATAAAAGTTTCAAATTAGTGATATAAAGTTTACTTGATTTTTTTAATATTTTATTTTTTAAAATATTTTTTTATTTATTTACTGTGCGCGTAGGGGCTGGCTAGGAGCTTTTCCGTTCATTAGGGATGACTCATGCCCAACTAATATGACGCATGCACCTTGTTGAAAAAGATAGATGAAGAGATATCACCATGCAAATCCCCAGTCCCAACGGAAGAAAAACAAGTGGAATCCTTGTGTTGTGACGATAAAGTTGTTGCTTACTCAGCCACAATATTTTCACACGGTTGCAACTTAATTTTACCATGAATATTGCAACCTTTTAGGCGGTGAAGAGGCGCCATTGATCGGGAGAGACGCCTCTCCTGAATCGCCGGATGTTTGTACGCCCAAGCAATCTGATCACGTGTTTTTCCTATAGCAGCATGAAGCAATTAATACTACCACACTTTCGACTCGTGGAAAAACAAGCGTTTTATACCTAGGAATGAAAACGAATCGAATACGGACGGAAACTAGCTCTATCATATTTGTTTTTATATTTTATTTCGAACTAGAAACGGATACGGATATATCGAAAACGAAAACAGAAATAAGTATTATTGAATACAGATATGGACTGAATACGAATCAGAACGAATACAGTCACGGATATTTATCAGAACATGAATACCGCTTAGACCGTGCTTCTAAAATCAACGAAGAGATATACCTAGTTCTTTTATCCAAAAGAATATATTAAATTGGTGTTAAATATAATATCCTATTGTAAATACTTTAGGCTCTTTAGTTTTTCTAAAATTTTAAAAAATTAGAGTTAATTAATATGAGGTTGTATCCATATTAGACTCTTAATTTAGAATTTTATTATTTAATTTTAAATTTAACAATTACTCAACCCGTCTCAAAATAAAACAACCTATTACTGAATGTAACACATCCTAGTACTACTAATCTAAACAGAGAGCTATTTAGATTTATAATACTAGGATATGTCACATCCAGTATTAGGTTGTTTTATTTTAAGATGGAAGGAGTAACAAATGTAATTGACATGAACCCTTTTTTAAAAAATAACCTATTACATTCAAAAAATAATCAATTTATTTAATATTTATAATATCAAGATATAGTGTCCAATACAATTTATTGTTTGGAACTAGTAGATATAACATATTTTGATAGCTACATACTATTTCTAAAATAAAAATATTTGAGAAATGAGTTGCGCTAGAGATATGGGCCTAAAGTTGAAGGTAATATGGACTATCCGGAAACTATCTGAATAGATATCTGGATAGTTTCTGATCGATTCCGGTTTTCACTGGATAACAACCTTACTATATTTGTTTCCGTTTCTGAGAAAAAAATATCCGAATTTGTTTCTGTTTCCAAAACTATACAAAAAATATCCGTCCGACACTATCCATTTCAAAAAGACGTACAGATCTCGAAAACTGTGGACACCCCGAGTATTATATCGTCCAGTGCCCAATGTGACCACCACATATTGTTGGACGAGTGGGATCCATACACGCATAATAGCCACTCGACCTCAATGTGCCTATGATCACGGTTAACACCTTCCAATATAATAACCGAAATGCCGAGAAGTGTACAAAAGAGATAATCATAAGGATAGCTTGCCAGTCCTCTCCGTCATACACCCGTCAAACCACTCGATGGTGGCGACCAAACATGATACGTACCTTAGAGGACTCGAACCACAATAGTTTTCCCCCAACCATCTCAATTATACACAACTCATACTCGTGTTCAGCTAGTCCCCAGGAAAGCGACTAGCCTCACACTTCCATCGCAAGCAATTGATAAACATCACAAGTACTCTAAATATAGATGAAAGTACAGCAGGGTTATATATATTAGATAGAGGGTTCACACACCCTAATTCATCACATAGTAGCACTAAAGATAGCAGCGGAAATATAAACATAAAGGATAAACCAGTGGTGCCATACCAAACCCACAAGGCAGCCGACTGGGATAGAGCTTAACTCCAACTACATATTATCCTTGCCACCCTCGGCGGAATAATAGTAGACCACACCAACATCGCCGTTATCCTCACCTGAAGAAAAATATGCAGCGTGAGTACGGAAGGTACTCAGCCAGACTTACACAATATTAATAATACAAAGGAGTAATGCTGGTCTCTACATCAAGAAATATGGCTATGTTGATCTGGTTTTGCATAAAACTATGTTTATTGGGCAAAAAAAATACCTTAAAACTATAGGCATTTGCGAAATATAGTAATCTGAAATTTCATGACAGCAAGTAAGATGTTCTGAAAAAGAGGTGAAAAATGAGCACAATCCCATGCTCTAACATCAACAATGGACCACCATTGCCCCAAAAAAAATGCTACACAAGCATACCGTCTTTCGTGACTAAAACCAAGTCATATTTAACACCAAAGCCTCTCATATAAACCTATCCATCCATGACTATCGTAAGTCATGATATAACCACATAATCCCATAACCACATATCCCAAGTTGGATGCTAACATAGACTGACTAACACATCAAGCGTGATGAGAACATCACTCCTTCGGATGCACCCGTTGATCCTCCAACCGTTATGTAAGGTCCAATGACCCGAGCTCGAATGCGACAATTAAATCTAGAGGTGAGTTCGTTCTTAAGCGATCCTTTTCATAGTTTTGAAAATAGATTGCTACCTAATGATGTTATCTTGCTTAGAAACATTAGAGAGGATCATAAAGTACTTGGAGAGAGGTGTGGAGGTGGAGAAGAACAGCAAGGACACCCAAGACAAGCCGGAGGCCCAGTCCAACTCAAGTTCGAGTCTGCCTCGGCCTTTAGGACCAGCCTGCAGTAAAACGGACGCCCAGGATGCATACGGACTCCGTTTTCGACGATCCACATATGCATGGAAAGATAATTTCATAAGCTAACCAATGGCTTTGGTTTGACGTCCAAATTCCACCGGAGTCAACAGGAATCGTCGAAAAAATTCAGCGTCCAGAATCTGCCAGGGTGCTGCGTCACCGTCTTTTGGTCCATTGGGCCGTGTATCGTCTTAGAGCCTGTTAGAGGGCGCGTCCAGGGGGTGTGATGACCCTTAGACTATATATTCAGTAGCCGCCGCCCACATTAAGGTTTAGGTTTTGCTTTAGATCAATCTGTCTTCGAACAGTCGCCGTCATCGGTTATGAAACCCCAACTTCGAGTGCTTAATCATTTATCTGTAATTGTCACTTTAATTGAGTTGCGTACTTTCAGGTTCTTACTTGTGTTCTTCGTTTCGTAGGCAGGGATTAGCCTTCTTGGCGAGGTCAACCGGATTTGTGACACGGTTGATAACCAGAGGAGTCGTGGTGCTAAGGTTGCAGGGATTGAGTCTGTTGATCTGAAGCCAGATCGGTATGTTGCGTTCCACCAAAACGATAGTTATCTCTACCTGACGGAAGATCGGGAACCCCGTCCCCCATCAAAGCGGTCGTCCTGTAACCATAGACACGGCTATTCGAATAATTCATACTCTGATCAGAGGTGTACATCTTACCCACACGATGTGATAGAAGCCAAACGGCTACACTCTAGTTTGATCCATACCCGTCGGTACCCACACTCTACACATTGAGTGCGGACTAGAGGTCACAACAAAACATTTCCCACGCTTAGCTCCAACCACCTAAACCACGTCTGGCCCCCGACGACTTAGCCACACACACGGTGACTAAGGCATGCTCACTGTCGCGGGAGGCACCTCTGGCCAAAACCAGGCGCGCACGAGGCCCTCCAAAGGAAAGACCATCCTCACGACTGACGGACGGGCGTAGATGGCCACAGCCTCCTATGCTACTAAGTTAAGCCGTCCCATTCCCGGCGTGTGGAAGTACATAGGGTGCTTGAATAGACGTCAACATGTTCGGTTCTTAACGACCCAGATGAAGCTACATGCATCGGGGAAACACCATCCCGTCATCGCCCTATCATCCGTCCAAGTCAAAAATATTCTCAATTATAAATCAGAAGTTATTCTTTTTAAATTTTAACCCATCCATTCGTATTAAACTAGTTTTGAACCGATAGCTCCATCTATCGGATTTTTCTAAGTCTAGAACTAAGCATGGCTAAGCATTCGATAAAATAAAAGTATCTCAAAGTCCTTAACCAGGGGTGACAAGGTAAAAAAACATGGAATCAACAACCAAGGAATGAAAATACATACAATTGGACAATATTGACTCTACCAGTTTTCCCATTTTAAATGGACTGAAACATGCATATAGATATTGTTTTCGCAAACAAATCAATTTATTGAAGACATAGGTTCAATATGCTTAGATGCTTGCCTTGCTGCTGCGATGGTTCACACTCAACCTCTGGATGAGCTTCCTCGTACTCCGAAACCTCCGAATCTATCGATAAGAAGCAATATGCAAATAAGAGGTCGAAATAAACATGCATATGCAACGTGCTCTAAAAAACACTTATGAGGTAAATATAGTAGATAGGGCATGTCCTAACAAGATTTTAGGAGAGAGAACCAAGTCATTTGCATCTCTGGTTTGGGAGATACAAAAATAACAAGACCCTAAGGCTGAAAGCAGCAAAAGCCGAAACTATAGGAAAAACCCTATGTGGAAAATATATACTTACATTCTCTGGTAGGATTTTATAAGTGTGAGCATTTTTATGTGAAACTGCATATCTTCCTGGTTCCAACAAAATTTGGTTCACTGAAATTTGATTTAAAAAGATTTAGTTATGAATTTCTCAAGTTTGTCAAAAAAGAAGGGTTAGAAATTACTTAGGCCTATTTTGGGAGGTAGTTTTGTCAAAAACAATTTATCCACAATAAAGGTTACAATTTTTTGAGTTAAACAAAAGTGGTTTCATATTTTTAGCAGTTATGATGAATCTTCTAGAAATTTACAAAGTTCTTAGGCACAAAATAAGTTATTTTTGCTTCACATTGTTTTATAGACATTTTCTGTGCAGAAGTGGTCCTATTTTATTTCACAGTATTAAAGTTCACAAATTTACAGAACTAACAAAATTGGTTTCACTAAAAAAAAGACTTAGGATGAAATCCTTATGTATTTTCAAAGTTTGCCTAATTTCCAGATATAAACTAAATGGTTTAAATCACTTTTTGAGATTTTCTTTTTCTCTCTCTCACTTACAGTTGGGGCCCACGTGTCAGTGAGACAGAGCAGGGCAGCCCGTGCGGGACTGCGGCCGAGGCGGCTCTCGCCGGCGCCAGCGGCGAATGTGAGCGACGGCTGGGTCCGGTTGGAGACGAGCTCGACGCGGCGAGAACGCCGGCATGATGGCGCGGCTGCACAATGGTGATATCACGGTCGTGCCCCCAGGCTCCGTGGTGAGGCCGTGCCCTTGGCGCTTTGGAAGGCAACGAGCCGCCGGTGAGGATCGCGGAGGGGTCAACGAGCAGCCGCAGGGCGAGAGACCAACGAGGAGCACGGACAGCAGCAGCTTCAGCAGCAGCACGCACGCACGACAGCAGGAAGAAGAGAAAAGAGACAAAGAGGAGCTCACACCTCTCAGTTTCTTGACACAAGAATAGAGTGGAGAGGAAGAGAAGCAAGCTGGCTTGTTTGGAAGCTGAGGAGAAAGAGGAGAAGAGAGAAAGAGATGACAGCAAGGCTAATAGGTGTCATTCTCTCCATTTGCATGTATTAGTGGGTCCCACTCAAAATTTTTGGTGTACAAGAGATGGAGCTAGCTCCTGGACACTGATTAGTGGGCCTAGGTCGTGGTGCTCTAGGTGTATGAGAGGGGTAAAGGTAGAAAAGAGAGTATACACTGATTTTGAACTATTTTCAGGATTTTTCAGAATTTTTCTTTTCCTCTCACTTTGTTTAATCCATAGAACATGCTAGAAGGGTGGCAAAAATGTGAGAGTTGGCCAGGTTGTAGCCCACGACAGCTAGGTTTCATTTTTTAAAGTCTCACTCAAAAATTTCAAGAATTTTGGTCACAGAAAAAATGTGAAAAAGGTCCTGGCTGAGACTTAGATGAATTTTTAAAAGGTCTAAAGTGATTGCTAAAAATCTGCAAAAATCATATTAATTCATGATAAATAATCTAGTATTTGAATAAATTATTTCCCACATATGTTTCTGTGAGGTTTGTTGCACTTTTAGGAGTTGGTCTAATTTTGCCGATTAGGTTTTAATTAAATCGAATTTTGAGTTATATGACAAGATGATTCAAAAATTTTAATTAGAGAACAAAGATGGTTCTAGGAAACTTAAATAGTTACCTCTACTAGATTGGGGATGTTACAAAAACTATCTGAACCGATTTCATCCCCAGACCAAAGATTTGGGAGGTTTTCTCCCAACATTGAGAAAGATATATACCCAAATCACTAAAGATATATCTCTCCATAATAGAAGGAACCAAGACTGATCTCATGAGTTGGACTAGAGACATTTATTCTAATCACATGTACATATACCTCTCAATGACAAAATGTCTTATGTTCTCGACCATATATTTTAATTCTAATCAGTTAGACCGGTTCAAAGTTTTAACTTGCATTCATTCCTTAAAGAGAAATTTATAGTCCGTGAGAGATATCAGAAGTACCAAATTTTTTAGTATAAATTTTAGTACCTCCTAGTACCTGAGATAACAAGAGATACCAAAATTTACACTAGAAAGTACGGTACCTTCTCAAGGGCTGCAAAATAACGCATCCTTGAAACAACAAAATAAGAAGAATTTGACTTAGGCCCTGTTCTTTCCAGCTTAAGTAAGGGCTTATTTAAGCCGCACGTAAAATGAGAAACATCATTAGCGTGTAATTAATTAAGTATTTACTATTAAAAACTTGAAAAATGAATCTATTTGCTTTTTTAGAGCTACTTTTATATAGAAAATTTTTACAAAAAACATACCGTTGATTGTTTTGGGAAGCGCGCACGTGGGAAACGAAAAAAAGAAGTTGGGGGAAGCAGTGGGAAAGAACAGGGTGTTAGCGGGTTGCCACACCGCTCTGTTAGCTTGTAATCGGGCAAGAAAACGTAGAGGTAAATTTGATGAGAAATTTTATGGTTTTTAGTAGGTACTGAGAGAGATTTTATGGTTCTTGAGAAGATACCGAGAGATATCATATTTTCTAGCATAAAATTTAATACATTCATAATATCTCTTAATACCTCTCAAATATTGTTAAATCGCTCAAATTTGATGGTAAAAACCAGCCGGATGCACAACATCAGTAACCCCCAACAGGCATCAAAGTCAGGTTGTATCACTTGTTACAAATGGGGAAAGTCTTTTTTGTTCTTCGAGGGGATATTTCTCGTTTTTGCATATGATTCAAAAAGTCATTAAAAAATTTGACAAGATATATTAATATGTGATATGTCACTCTCTAAAACTTGCAAGATTAAATTTGACCTATATAAGTAATTTGTTATTTTTGTTTCTACTTGTAAAAGTTAAATTTAAACTTGTATTTTTGTAAAGTGATATATCACATATTAATCTATCTTATAAAAAAATTAATTTTTTAATAATATTTTAGTTGACATATATAAATCGAGAGTACGTCCCTGGAGAGACGAAAATCCACTTCCGTTACAAATTTGACCAAAGTTTTAGTGTATGACACTGTGCAGCCAGCACATAAACTGCAGTCGAAGCCGGGTTTGATCACAAATTATCGACTGATCTCAGAAGAAATTAGCAATGCTGCGTGTCTTTTTCTCGGCTGCATCAGCTTGGTTGACGCGGACGGCTCATTTCCATGTAACTAAGCAACCTGCGGCAGATCCTCCTGACCCAGCGCGCTCCCAGCAGAGACCACCGCCGGTGGTCGACGGTCGCCGTCGTCTGCGGACCATGAGGCGGCGGCGATGGCGCATTCTCTTCGATGGTGCAGGTACCATGATCAGGGAACATCGGGACGCTACGGCGGCAGACTGGGCAGGAGTTGCGCAGCGACAGCCACTGCACGATGCAGTCGGAGTGGTACAGATGGCCGCAGGGGAGCCGGCACGCAGTCGCCGGCGGGAGGGCGTCGGTGCAGACGGCGCAGGTCACCGTGGTGTCGAAGTCGGAGATGGTGACGCTGGTCAGCCCGGTCTGCGTCGGAACGCTCCACACGGTGGAGGAAAGGGAACTGAACAACAACACGTACTCCGAGGAGTCTAACGGCGAGGGCGGCCGCGGCGGCGGAGGCGGAGTCCGAGGCGGGTACAGCGCCGACGACGAGGAGGAAGAGGAGGCTGTGGAGGAGTAATTCGGGAGGTCACATTCGTGGATGCCACTGAGTCGACAGTCAGGGCACCGCTTGAACAAGTACAGGGGAAACGGCGGCCTCTCGTGCGTGGCCAGCTTGACGTGCTTGGGGCAGAAGTACGGAACAGTCACGGCCGAGAAGGTGGCGGCGTTCCTCGGCAGCGGAGGCGGAGGCGGAGGCGGAGGCGCCAGCTCTGTGGAGAAGGGCGTGGATGACGATGACGACGACAAGGGTACGCGCGGGAGTGGCAGAGGCGGCAGCGCCGTGGCCGAGGAAGACGACGACGAGGACGATCCCTCCCTTGGTTGCGGCGGCGCCGGGCGGTGGGTCAAGGCGGCGGAGGTGGACATGGTGCCTGCTCTCCTCCTCTCGCTATGATGATGCTATCTATGTCGCGGCAATGGACGCCGTGGTTGCACTGCCTCCCGCTAGTTAGTTTCCATTTGTATTTGTAATTTCTTGATTGCTTTGCTTAGTGCGGCTGTCAATGGCTGACTGGCTCGTGCCTTCCGCGTTGGATAACGGACGTCCTCGCGCGCTTTTGTGACTTAATGACGAAGAACTTCGACGTCAGTGGCCAGACAAAAGCTTCTTGATTATGTGTACACATGTAATATACCTCTTGAATAAGATAATACCCATGCATGCTTGTACCCGAATCTTGGCGTAGTTAAACTGAACATCAGTAACAGACTAACAGTCACTGATAGTGCTATGTTCGTTTTTTTTTTTGGGAGGATTGATTGGAAAACTTGCCTGCGTTGCATGCACGAGCTTTCATCAGGGTCAGGGATGACTCAGATAATTGATCCCATGCACTTTGTTGGAAAAGATACGAAGAGATGTCACCATTCACTCCCCACAGTCCCCAGCCCCAACTGAAGAAACTGGATCAAAACAAATCGAATCCGTGCGTTGCGACGAGAAAGTTGCTGCTTGCTCAGCCACAATATCTTCACACAATTGCAAGAAACAATTAACACTACCTCGCCTTCAACACGCGGTAGAACAGGCGTTTAGCCCAAAAGCGACCTGCCTCCAAGAATTGGACTCCATCCTCGAAACAACAAAAAAAAAGGGTGAAGTAATCGGACTCCATGGCAGGTTACCATGCCATTCCAGGGCAGGGTACCGGACAAGAGAACAGGAAAACCTGACAGTACAAGCAGGCAGCCAGGTGCAATGACATCAGTGACCATCAAAAGGCAGCACAATCGGGTGCATGACAAATTAAAAATTTGACGAAAATGGTAAAACAAATTGTAACGCCAAGCACATAAACTGCCGTCGAAGCCATTCCCATCTGCGGCATCAGCCTTTCGAGAAGGGGATATAGTTACTGCTCATACTCAAGGAATAAAGGGGGCACAATTCAGCTTTTAATGCCTCTTCACATGAATATGCTACACTCGTGTAACAGAACTCCAAATGTAGATTTTCTTTTTATCAGAAGAACGAGTATATGTCTCCATATGAAATTAAGATTGCAGAGGACTCCACACGTGGTGCAATCCAACAACAACAGGTACTCCAAATATCGCACTTGAGTAATTCACATTATGTGCAGACTTTTCATGCAGCCATATTGATCTTGTAAAAAATGCTAAAGTTTACATAAACAAACAGGTACTTCATACTCATAAAATCATTAGCATGATGTATGGCAACAAAGAGAATTCATTGATATGTCAAACGAATTAGCAATGGGCATCCTGAAGTGCTTAACAACAATTTTGATGACCAGATAAAGAACAGCAACCAGCAATATGAGATTTTCGTTCTCCTGTAACTGAAGAATACAAAGTGGCAAGGAGAAGCCTCGATGCAATGCAACTCTAAAAAATCAGGGAAAAAACGCGTGCATGGAATGTACACCAATTCATCTAAAAAGTGAAACCAGAGTAAACTTACATCAATTTTGTACATTAGAGTTGTTCAGAGTGCATGGCAGCAAGCCTCCAACTTCATGGCATGCATGGATAAGCACTGCAGAAAAACAACATAATCAACATGCAGAATTCCACCATATAGGGAAACACATACAGAATGTGTATTCATGTAGGCCTAGAAGTTACCTTAAAGGGTTCGACTGGAGGTCCAGGACTAATGAAAGTGGCGGGCCATGCCTTTGAAATGACCAAATATCAATCAGCGGGGCTAAGGAGTACAAAAGAATGCCTCGCAAATCCAAACCAAAGAGTAAATCTAACTCCCTACTTTTTCCACAATGGGAGCACATCTTCATTTGTTAGATGAAACACGACTATAGTATTCAGTGAAGTCTAAACGGAAGAGCAGGAACTTCAAGTCAACATGTTGTTGCATAGGTAACTGAGATATAAATGCATCAAGCGAAGAAGTATAATCTTTCGCAATGCTGTCCAAATCTTCACCCATTTTCCGGAAAAGTTCCCCAGCCAGCTGAATCATGGCTTTCCTCCCACCATCCACCATGAACCTGTTTCCTTAGATTTTGACTTTGATTTGCCCTTTCCCCTGCAGCAAAAAGAAAAGGTAAATCAAACAGCAGATATGAAATAAGATTGCGAGAGAGATGGCACTAGCTAATTATGCAACAATCTAACCTCAGTTGCAACTCATATATCCGCTCAAACCACCTATCAGCATGGCTCCGGAATTGCAAAATGATGTCAAAGAGTGCAAAAAGATTTCTCAGAATTCCTTGTGATCTCTCGCCAAGGAGGGACTTCTCCACAATTGATGTGAGATACTTATCATGTGCCATGAGAAGATCATCTAAATCCTTTGCTGAATCCATTTCTTCTGAGAAACGAGCCCAGGAAACTTCCAGGACCTCAAACATAATGTAGTACTGGAAGTTGGTCACAAAGTGGTTCATTTCATTAAATAGAACTTGGCATTTACGAAGAACTGAAACAAACTGAGACCTGATGTTTATTCCCTCCTTGTAAAATGGAGATGAAACAATGCAGTTTGGCTTCATTGTCTTCCAGACTCCAGTCAAGGAATGATCCACACGCTTAAGCCTCCACAAAAAGTTAAAAATCTTCAGGTACCTCTTCATGACAGAAGCCGTGAACACCGTATCCAGAGGGACCCTAGCATCATACTCCAAGGAGAACACATCCCAGCCACGATCACCATCTCCATGGTCCATCATCTTTACCTTTATACGATCCAAGATGTCACGGTCATCATATTGCGCATTAGATGCTCGGATCGCAGTTTCAAGCAACCCAGCCAAATGGAAGGAGCTAATCCTATTTGCCGGCTCTGACAACTCAGGGCCAACAACATCCATCAGATACTGAACAAAGTCACCCTGCCCGAGAAGCAAATACCTCTTAATCGCAAGACAATGATCTTTGAATCGATACCGCTTATGGATCACATCCATCAAATGCCGATCAATCCTCTTGGCTGCTTCAACCACTAGTGCCTCCAAAGCATCAATCTGCCCATAACCAAGCCCACCTCGACTGGTTGTGGTGCCAACATAGGCAGCAGCCTCAGTAGCAGCATCCGCCCAACCATTATCATCACAGCAAACTTTAAGAAAGTTGATTGACTTCCCGGTTCTAAGAATCCTTTGCGCCAGCACTGGAGAAATGAAAGCTGGAAGCATATCAGACTGAAGAAGATAGCCCTCCCGCCACAAAGACTCAGCCTTGACTGGCTGCCCAACAATGAAGAATTCTGCAAACACATCCTCCAACTCCCCTTCTAACACCCAGCTATGGACCATTTCAAAGAGCGGTGAGCACACCCTCCGCAGCAAGCGGCCCATAAAGTCCTGGAATGTGGGATCCCCATGCTGTGCATGCCCATGGATCGCACCAGCCATTGCGCCACCTCTCAAACCCCGGCATCCATCAACCAAGACCGCCATTAAGCGCATTCTCACCCCAGGCTCAGCAAGCCAAACTGCAAGACGCCGCAGAGACAGGTAATTACTTGACACCCCTGAATCAGATCCAGGCGTTGGAATCGGATTCAGAGAGTATGACTCGAGAACGGCGAGGAGCTTATAGTAATCAGAGAGCTCCTCCTGAAGAGCGGAGCAGAAGGCCTGAGCAACAGTGCCGACCTCTGTGGCAGCATCGGAGGGAGAGCGGCTTATATTGTCAGAGATGAATCCCCGCACCTTGCGGAACAGCCACCCCAGCTCGCACAGTTGGCGCACCAGGGTGCGCGTGGAGCGCGGCACCTGGACGCCGTCGGGGAGGTCGTACGCGTCGCTGCCCTTGTCGAACCGCACGTACCGGCCGTCGATCCCCTGGCACGCGTACAGCACGTCGCGCACGAGCGCCGCCTCCGACACCTCCGTCTCGTCGAGCACTAGTTCGGTGTACTCCCGCAGCGCGATCTCGCGGATGTTATCGGGATCCTTTGAGACCAGCACCACGCCGCCGGGCGGCGCCCCGGTCGCCCGCGAAGACGGTTTCCCCACGGCCGCCGCCGCGGTCCGCGGTGACGCGGCCGTGGGGAGGTTCGGGAGGCAGGACGCGGCGGCGGCGGCACGCCGGTGGGAAGACAGCGAATCGAGCAGGTAGAGGAGCGGCCAGAGGGACGCGGGGCGGGACCTGGCGGAGAGCTTGGAGTGGAGGTCGGTGAGGGCGAGCGCATCATCAGGGCGACCGGAGGCAGCAAGGCGGCGCTTGATGGACTCCGCGAGCGCGTGCTCGTCGGGGAGGACGGCGGGCGCGAGGCGACTCGAGAGCAGCCGGTGCGCGAACCGCAACGCGCCGCCCGCATTCCGCCCACCTCCGCCGCCGCCGCCGCCGTCGGATTCGGCGGAGACGAGGCGATGGACGAGCTCCTTGACGAGATCCTGGGTTTGGTGGTCGTCCATTGTAGGTGGGTGCGTCCTAGGGTTCGAGCAACCGTAACCGAGCGGGGGTTTGGGGATTGTGCGGGGAGGGAAGAGGCGAAGTGGTTTCGTTTTCTCTCTTTTCGCTTTGGTTTGTTTTGTTTTGTTTTGGTTTGATTTGGTTTTGGATCTGTGTTTTTACGGATTTAGAATTAATTTGGACGGAGAGAGGAATCTTTTTAAAAAACGATGCGGGTTACAGGTGACTATACGGTAGAACCAGGAGTTTTCAAGTGGGGTTGGCTTTTTGGTGTGGCCCACTGCCCGCGTGAGTAAAAAAAAATGAAACCTAGGACCACTAGATGGGATAGCCGATTGGTTCCTCTTTTTTGAGTTGTACTGATGATTAAGATTTTAAAACTAGCCGTGCAGAATAACCTCTATTGGATTATTATTAGGGACCACACCAAACTGAAAAATTGCATTTCAGCCTTACAAATTTCTCTTCAACATTTTAACGAAGAATGTACAATAGGCTTTAGGTAAAATTTGAAGAATCAAATTGGTTATTATCATAACGAGTTTGGTATATTTAAAATTTTTCTGCCAAAAAAAAGATAATAATGGGTTGTGCTATATTGAAGGGGTTTAGGTTTAGAACATTTCACGATGACTGATAAGTCATAGAAGAAAAATGAATGAAATAACTAAAAATAAATTATAAATAATACTTTGAGTAAATTGAATATAGCACCACTTCTTTTTATCAATGTTGTAACTTTGACTAGTGGCAGACAGTAGTACAAAGAAACTCAGGCAAAGACGACCTTTTCTTGATCCGTATACTGAAGTAGCTCCAGCTTCTCTCGATAGCGTGCAACCAATCACTAGCTTCCACTAGGTTGGTAGTGCTTGAAAACGTGGGTGGCCTTACACGAAGAAACTCAGACATTTTGGAGTGGAGTGGAGAGGCTGGTGCTTGATTCTGAGCTTGGTTGTTCTGCATCCTTTGCATCATCAAGGTCATTAACTAGGTCTGGTTAGTTAAGACTTGAGCAAGCGTGGGGTTCTTTGGCATGTTGGGGATATGGGTGGTTGTTTCATTGTTCTGTGTGCTGGAACTACCCCTGTTGTTGTTGTTCTTTGTGTAACTTTCGTTCCTGGTGTCGACCATCTGTTGAAGGGGTCTAGAGAGCGGGAAGAAGAAGGTTACGCTATAGAAAGGACATTAACCATGTTGTACTACTGATGTGATGTGAGTATGCAGTTACAGTTCAGGTTAATTAGGGAAACAACCTAGCACAATCACATCCCTAGATATAGACCATGCCTACACACAAGCAAACAACACACGTGCTATTACTAACGTCACTACTCTTCAAAAGTCATAAGGGAGGTCTAGGTCAGGATTGGTTCTTTGCACAAAGTCTTCGTTCCACGCTGACGGCATGACAACTTGGGTTCGAGAATCTTCCTTGACGTTTGTCCGATGCTTGAAACGACTTCAATCTATTGACACTCTTGACCACATCTAGCGTCTTTATGGTTGCAGCCACTAGGTTTAACAACTAAACCAGTTGAAGGAGAGTGAGGGGATAGATAAAAACTTTGCAGAGAATTCTGTAGGTAAGAGGAGATTTTTCACAAATAGATTTTTGGAAAAGATGTCCTTAAGGTTTGACCGTTTGGCTTATCCTACAGTCAAGGTGGCTCTGATACCAACTTGTTACGCCTAGAAATTTAGCAAATTTCTAGACTATTTTGTGTATTAAAATCCTTGTCTAGGAATCAACCCAGGGTATACAAAATGACAAATCGATAAACAGATCCAAACGTAAACAAAGCGTAAATACTTACGGAAGATGTACTTAGTCCTCAGTGGAAAGGCAGAACTAGCGTGACTTTAACTCCACACCACAGGCAAGCTCAACTGGGGTATAAGCCAAGGTCTTCTCTTCTGAAAGGGGGATTATAGCAAGACTCCACCGTACTCAGCAAACCACACCAATGATGCATTTGTGCACGGGATTTCCAAAGGAGGTTGGTGGCTCATTTGCGTAAAGGCAGTTGTAAATAGTGGTAGTTTTAAAACAGGTAAAACAGTTGTTATTTGAATCAGTATTAATCCATCACTGAACAACGTTACACCACGTTGATCAGGCCCAAACCATCCACCTAAACTATACCAGTTCTATTAAGTCAAGTTAATTAAGTACGGATGAGCCTAATCACGGTGAGTCTTAACCAATCGCCCATAATCGCGGGCACGGCTATTCGAATAGATTTACTCTGGTCAGAGATGTACATCTTTACCCACAAGACATAGCCCCGCACATGTCTTCATGTGCCCATAACCCACGGTAAAGAGGCCGTGATAGGACCATTCACGCAGCCTCTCCCTAACCATTCACACCACGCTGAGGTTGCACCTGCCGACAGAACACCCCATATCGGCCAGGCTACCTCCCTTGCGCCACGATAGATCTGGAAGCTGATCAACCCAACCCTAGGCCAACCCAACTCCATCACGCCCATCCTCATCTTCGGTGCCTAGGAGAGGGAAAAGAGACACTACAAGCCCAGCCGTTACCCACACTGGCTTGTGGTTGTACGAAAATCTGCTCAAGGGTTCCCGCGAACCAGTCCTTAACTGCCATAGGTGCGACTAGCAAAACCATGCACCCACAGCCCACCATTAGATCACGTTTTAGTTGATTAGTTATGACCAATCACCATGGTCAAACATCTCGAGCATGCAGCTCATCAGGTTACCAAATATAGAAATAATGTGATTATCCCTTCAGTGATCTAGTGGTACTAAGCATGGCTAAGCAGGTCCTATCTCTAGCCAAGTCATCCAATGAGACCTAAGCTAGTCAGATTATCACCCAAGGTTATCAAGGAATGGATAACAAATAAACAGGGTTTCAAGCAAGCGGATAGGTTGTCCCATATTCCATGTAATTGGTAAAACATACAATTTATTTATAAATCATAAAATGTTTCACAAATTAGGTTCAACATGCTCAAGGATGAATGCGTGACTTGCCTTGCAACAAAACATCTTCGATTGCTCTTTCGAACTCTTCTGTAGACTTCACGGTCCTCCGAAACGGCGATTATACGTGACTACACGCAAAATGATAAAAACCCTAAGAAACTCCAAATAAATAATACTAAAAAATACATAAACAAGTAGATTATGATTTTAGATGAATTTAGGAAGAAGAATGGTCGAATCGGAGTTCGAATTCAGAATAAATCCGAAAAGAATTAGAAAAGAATATTCTCTGGAATATTCTCTCAGAAAGAGTGGCACTGTCATGGCTCACAGTTTCGAGGAATAGCTAGAGTGGTGGATTGGGCTAGGGCTGACAGGGCACTGGCGGATTAAAAAGAGTCAACGGCTAGGATTCAATTTGGATGGATTTAAACGGCCGAGATTGGTTTGGCATTTTATGTGGATCTAGTAGCTCAGACGGATTGGATCGAGACGATATATACATGTTCAAATGGGCCGTGCCCTATCGGGCCGGCCCGGACACGGTTACTGTGCCCGGGCCGGCTTGGCACGGGTGGCCGTGGGCCGTGTCGGCACGGCTACTCTGTAGCGGGCCGGCACGGAACGGCCCGTAGACTGTAGCGGGCCGGCACGGCACGGCACGAGCATGGGCCACCCACTACAGTGCAAGCTACAGTATATGATGCAATACGCTACAGTATTTGCTAGGCGTCCGTTGCATCTCGGACCGTTTGCTACAATGTTCACCAGTGTTCGCCCAGTAGAAATTTGACACGTGTCCCAACGGTCTAAAATAACGGCTAGATTTTAAATTTAGCCATTGGAGGACAAAAAAATCTGAAAAAATATCAAAAAAATCCAAAAAATTGTGAAATTTTTTTCTATAAATAGGGCAGCCAGCACCAACATCTTGGCTTATCCAAACCTCCCAATCTCTCATCTTGTGCTCTCTTCTCCTCTCTTTTGCTCTAAATTTTTGATTTAGACAAATTTTTGTCTAAAATTCAAAAATTTTCCACATTCCCATAATTGATAGCTGCAGCCTCCGGTGCTCCTGTAAGGTAAAAAAATTCTAAATTTTCTTCTTTGTTCGTACTATTTTTTTACTAATTTTCTCTATTTATATTGCAGGATGGATCCGAACTACCTGACGTTCCAGCTGAGCAACTTCGACCCGAGCTATCTGCTGATGTCACAGGGAGACGACTCTGGGTCTGCTGCTACACCGCAAGTATAGCCGGAGGAAGTACATGTGACTTCGGAAGTATCCGGAACTGCGAGTGAGAGCCAATCAACGGCAACCGGCTCGAAGAGATCAAGAACTTCCTCCGCCTGGCAACATTTTGATGAGATCAAGGAGACCGGCGTAGATGGAAGGAAGGTAACTTATGCGAAATGTAGAATTTGTAAGACTAAACTCTCTGAAAAATCTTCTGGTGGAACAGGGCATTTGAGGTGGCATGCTGAGGCGTGTGCGAAGAAGCAAGGTTACCAGCTACAACAGCAGCAACTGGTACTAAATCCTGACGGTACGGTACGTTCATGGGAGTATGATCCTCAGGTAGCACGAGATTCTCTTACCCATTTAATTGCAAGACAGGATCTACCCCTAAACTTTGGTGAGTCTTCTACATTTGAGACTTATATTAAAACTGCTCATAATCCTAGGTTTCAAGTTGTTAGTAGACAGACCACAACCCGGGACTTGGTGAATGTTTACAACTAAGGCCGGGACAGTATTAAACAATTATTTGCTACATACACCTTTTCTATTAGTATCACATCTGATATTTGGAGTGGTAGGGCTAAGGAAGACTATATCAGTGTAGTTGCTTATTATATTGATGATGACTAGGAACTACAAAAAAGAATAATAGCTTTAAAATTAATTGATGTTTCACATACTGCAGAAAATATTGCTAAACAAATTTCTAGAGTTTGTGAGGATTTTGGCATCACAAATAAAATATTTGCAGTAACTCTAGATAATGTAGTTACAAATTCCAGAGCAATGGAAATTCTGCAACCTTTATTCAATGTTTATGCTGAATCATTTATTTTATATTAATGTTGTGCTTGCCATGTTATTAATCTTATAGTTAAATCCGGTTTTAAGAGAGTAAGTGTATATCTCGATTCTATTCGTGAAGCCATAACATGGCTCAATGGTTCTAATCCTCGGCTTACGACCTTCAAGCGATTCTACATTGCTTCGGACAAGCGTCCATGCAAGTTCCAAACGGATGCGGACCATCTGTGGAACTCGACTTATTTGATGTTGAGATATGTCTTGCCTTATAAAGATATACTAACTGTTTACTTGCAGTCCAAGAATGTTGTTACCAATGACGGGCAACCGCTATTAACAGAACAGTCTTAGCACGCTGTGAAAATGTTTTATTACTTCCTTGAAATATTTTATGATGCAGCTGTTACTTTGTCTGGTGTTTACTATCCAACTGCTAATTTAATTTTGCATAAAATTTTTGAGATTGCCACTTTATTAAAAGAATATGAAGATGACCAACTACTAGAACTTGCAGTATTTCACATGAAACAAAAATATCTTAAATACTAGAGGGACATTCCATACTTGTATGCTTTTGCATTTATTCTTGATCCTAGGGGTAAAATATGGGGGTTCCTTAATATTTTGAATCTTATTGGGGATGCAATGAATATTGATTACACTAACTACTATTCTGATTCTAAGACAAAATTGTATGAAGTGTTTCGAAAGTATGAAACTAAGTTTTAGGGAGTTCGCGTGCAAAGAGCCCCACCCGTCCCTGTCCTAGGTAAGAAGAAATTGCAGTGGGACCAAATTTGGGGTGGTTCCTCTTCTTCTTTGAGCACCAGTGGTGTCGGCCGCAGCAAGTCCTGCACACGCTTTGCTTGAAGCCCTTGAGCTGTCCACCTACTTGGACAACAACTCCATCGACCAGGAAGATCTCAACATTCTTCAATGGTGGAATGATCACAAGACCCAATATCCCGTGCTCTCAAAGCTAGCACGGGATGTGTTCACAGTGCCTGTGTCTACGGTATCATCCAAATTAGCCTTTAGTCTTTGCGAAAGAATTATTGAGGAGAGAAGAAGAAATCTCCGCAGTGAGGTGGTAGAAATGCTACTTGCGGTTAAAGACTAGGAGCTAGCCAAGGAACGTGCCCAACACACTACGAAGAACCAAGATTTGGCTGAGCAGTTCGAAAATCTTTACCTACAAAATAAGGAACTAGAGTAATGTTTTTTATTTTTGAGTGTTAACCTTTAGCTCTACTCTTTTTTCTTTGTCATGGTTTTCTCAAAATTGAGTTTTTACATGACAGAGTTTTTAATGAGGCAGTTGTGTAATATCAAATTCAATAAAGGTCATTGCACAATTTTCCCCTATATCTATGCAGAAATTAAATTACATAACTATATATGTGCTTCTATTTTGCTTGTTTAAAAAATATGAAAATTTCCTCCTCTAATATCATCAAAAAAATACCCTCATGTTTTTTAACTTATCTCAAATAATTTTCCCCTATATTTATGCAGAAATTAAATTACATAATTATATATGTGTTGTTATTTTGCTTGTTTAAAAAATAAAAATTTCCTCCTCTAATACCATCAAAAAATACCCTCATATTTTTTTACTCATGTCAAATAATTTTTTTTGCAAATGTTCATATTTTTTACCAGTCCTGTAATTTTTTCAAATTTTTTAAGTCTTTTTTCCTTTTCTTTTCCTTTTTTACTGTAGCTTTTTTTTTGGTTCCAGCAACATCGGCCGCAGGGCTCACAGGCCAGCAGCCAGCACTCCTACCCTCGCGGCGCCCGCGAGCAGACGGCAGAGACTAGGCCGGCGCGCAGCAAGGCCAAACCGGGCTGCCCAGGCACGGTGGGCCGTCCATGGGCCGTGCTGGCACGGCATGGCCCACGAGCTTGGCATGCCGTGCCTAGGCCGGGGGGAGGCACGCAGGCCGGCACGGCACAGCACAGGGGCCGTGCCTAAACGGGCCGTGCTGTAGCAGGCTGTGCCGGATCGTGCCTCGGGCCGTGCCGGCCCAGTCCGCCCGTTTGGCCATGTCTGGGACGATCCAACAGGTAGGGTGAATCTCGGAGAGATCTTTCGGTCAGGATTGGACCGATATTTTATGTGTCTTAGATGGGTACGATTGAGTTTTTAAGAATTCTACGAACAGGATCGGATTAGATCGTAGTTTATGGGCCCACTTGCTATAGAGAGGATCCACACATCAGTCACGGAGGAAGGAGACACAGGAGGTGGCCCGCACAACGGTGACACGCGTCCGAACTCCTGTCATGGCAGCACGCAGAGAGGCTCGGCCACGGCGTTCGGTAGACAACAGCACTAAGCAGCAGAGGATAGTGACGCCGGGATGACGTTCGACAGCAGCATGACATCAGGGACCGTCAGCCACAAGTGGCAACATGGGGAAAAACGACTAGGCAATGGCGACGACGGATCAGCGAGGTGGCAACGACGGTGATCAACCATGACGTGGTGGACGACGACGGACGACGGTGGCGCACCGGCGAAGTGGAGAGACATACGGACTCAGGGTGTAGATGAAGGCGACAATGCCGACGACGACACAGAGCAGAGTAGGGAGTTGACCGAGAGCGACACGGGCCGAGATGCTCACTGGCTGTAGGAAGGACTCGCGGAGACGACGCCGACAACGACACCAGACGGCGATGGCGACGCCGGGGGGGAAAACAGCAGCAGGGGCTGGTGCTGGAGCTCACCAGCGGGCGACGACTGCCCAACAACGGTGGCTTGGGGCAGCGCCGAGCGGTGGCGCGATGGGAGCAGCAGAGGGGTGGCGCACTGGGCAGCAGGAGGAGACGGCAGCACAGGGCGCTAAGCCAGGCGGCGGCGCGACAGCAAAGGCAGGTGACGGAGCGCAGTGGCGGCGGGCGAAGCCTGGTGGCGGCAGCTTCGGGCGTGGCGAGCAGAAGAGGCGGCGGCGCTGGGCAGGGCTAGGGCTCGCGAGGGGGCAAAGTGCAGCGCCGCTATTTAAAGGAGGGAGGAGACGAGCTAGGGCATAACCCGGGCGGCGGCAGTGTGTGCCGAGAAACGCGGCAGGCGTGGGAGCATGGCGACGCGGGCCGGGGCCGGGGCGGCGTGGGCCGCGCGACAGCATAGGGTAGGCCGGGGTGGCGCAAGCCGGGCGAGCTCGGCGCGGACCGTGGGGAGCTACAGGGGCAGGAGCAGGGGTAGGCCTGAGAGAGAGAAGCAGAGAAGAAGAAGATGAACAGGAGGGAGGAAACCAAAAAGAAGGAGAGAAAAATAAAAGGAGAAAGGGAAAATTAGAAGAAAAAAGAAAAGAGAAAAGAAGGAGAAAAGGTGGGGATTTTTCTGGAAATTTTCAAAATTTAGAATTTAAAATTTTAGAATTTCAAGAAGTATTAGGAATAATGGAAACTGGGGAAATTGTTCGGAATTTTGGAGGGTCACGAATGTTGGCGTATATATATATATGGAAAATCAAAAATATCGAAACACTTTTGGAAATCGAAATATTTCTTTTTTCTTGGATTTAGGAGTCGCGAAAGTATTTGGGAATCTGGACTATTTTTGGAACTCAGGATTAACGAGACATTTTCTAAATCGGAATATTTATTTAGAATAAGGGAGACCAAGGGGTTTCAGGATGAAACGACTATTCTGAGTATTGAGAGTTTGGATTTTATTTGGTAAAATCAAAGGGGAAAATGAATATTCGACAAAAAGGAATTGAATAAATCCGAGTCTGTCGGATTTAGAACTTTGGGGGATTTTTCTAGAGATGGGTTTTTCAGAAAAGATTCGGGAACGACAACCCGAGAACGGTACAAAGGGAATTGATAGAGAACGACCCGAGAAAAAGAATTGGAAATTACTGAAATTGATCTTTGTAATATTAAAATGAATTCTGGAGCTCCGAAAAATCCGAGAAAATTTCAGAGAGTTTAATTACACACAAATAATTTATTAAAAATAATTTTTACCATGATTTATTAAAGAAATTTTTATTCCCTATTTTTACTTTACTTAATTAATTTGCTTTATAATTTAATATAAATTCTGGAAAATCAATTATTAATTACTGATTTAATTCCGGAAAAAATCGGGATGTGACAAACACCCCCGCCCTAGCACCACCTACAGCAACAACAAAGAGGAAGCGCCGCAGGAGATCGACGTGAACCGACTCCCACGGAACCGCGTTACCGATACCAGTCCCAGGAAACATTGTTGGTACCCGCGATCAACTGAGATGTACCATAGCAACTAAATAAATCAATATATATTATACCTTTATAAATTGCAACTTCGGGCAGGCCCTAAGCAACACCCTGCAAACAGAACAGCAGCAGCGGAACAATAACGCAGCGGGAACCCAATCCACAAGCAACGGCTTGGGATTATGAAAGAAACCATAATCTTTACTTTAACTTCAATCATCCTGAATGAGGGGAGAAAAGGAATAGATTGAGTACTTACGTACTCAGCAAGTCATGAAAAAAGTAAGTTATGCAGGCTATCAAAGAAAGGTTGTGGTTTATTTCGCAAATATTTTATTTTGAAATCATTTTCCAAAACCCTAAGTGTGGGTTGTCTCAGTGTAACTGCAAAGAGGCTCTCGCCTCGATCCTATTCGCGAATTGCTTTGCACCAACTCAAGCGGACGAAACAAATTTTAGTTTCTTAAAGTTTTCCAGTCAAATCTATTCTCATACCGGCTGTCTGACCACGACACAGTCTCAAGGGAGTTTGCCCTCAGGCAACTTTCCAAACCCCCCCTCATCTATTAGTTTATTTTCACTTTCGTCCTTTCCAGGACGTCAACTCATTTTTTCTCTATTATTTTCCTTTCACTTTCGTCTTATTCAGGGCATCATCTTAACTCATTTCCAATTATGTGGCTCCTCGAGCCATCCATAATCTCCATCTTAAACACACACTGCTTCCACTCGGAAAGCCTAATCTATGATGCCATTCGACATCCCAGTCCACACAGGCCCGTTTCAAACCACGTAATGGTCATCCATCGGCCGTCCTATCCGATTTTGGTAACGCTTCCCAATCCCACAAACCGCTTTTGCAATCATTTGCAAACAAATCTACACTAGAGGAATCACTTCACATCGCCCATGACCGTGGATACGGCTGTTCGAATAGTTTAAGACCTTGCAGAGGTGTACGCTTTACCCACACGACGCGAGCTTACTTCCTCACTGATCAGGTGGGGGAGGTTCATGACAAGGCCTTTCAGGAGCCATCCCATGGTACCTTATGCTCAAAGACGGGTCATGTAATGCCCAAGAATTCATAACCAGAATTTTGAACATTTCTGTGTACTAAATCCTTGTCTAGGAAAGCCAGGGTACACAATACCAAGTTATCATATAGAGTGCATCTTACAAACAGAATAAAATTGTTTTACATAAATACAGCGGTAAAGATAAATAAAGCCTATATACAACTAGCCAAGCGGAGGCCTCCATTCCACAAGCGACCTGACGGCGGATCCAGCCTAGTCCTCCAGATAATCCTCATCGGATAGGTACTCCACCACTGAGAGGGGGAAAGGGAGCAAGACTGAGTACCACCCACAGTACTCAACAAGTCACACCCGCAAATATGCATAATGCATGGGAGACAAAGATAGGCTAGAGGTTTATTTGCATAAAAGCAGTTGCAAACAGTAGTAGTTCACAAACAGTAAAAAGATTGATTAATCGAACCATATTAATCCTCCACTGATTAACATTACACCACGTTAACCAGGCCCAACCATCCATCCTATCACTATTGCAAGTTTTAAGTCAATTTATTATAGTGAGGCTAATCACAATGAGTCTTGACCAAGATGCCTATGACCGCAGGCGCGGCTATTCGAATAGATTTTAACTCTGGCCAGAGGTGTACAACTGTACCCATAAGACACAACCCCACACACATTCCCGTGTGCCGGCGTGTCACCATGACACCCCGTGAGAGGCTATGACAGGACCGTTCACGCAACCTCGCCCTAACCATCCACACCACGCTGAAGTTGCACCTGCTGACAGGACACCCCATATCGTCCAGGCTACCCCCCTTGCACCACAATGGATTCAGAAGCCGATCAACCTGACCCCGAGCCGACCCAGCTCGATCACGCTCATTCTCACCAACGGTGCCTAGGAGAGGGAGAAGAGACACTACAAGCCCAGCTATTGCCCATGCTGGCTTGTGGAATGTACGGATTACTGCCCAAGAGGGTCCCGTGAACCGGTCCTTAATTGCCATGGGTGTGACCAACAAAACTATGCACCCACAACCCACCATTTAGGTCCAATTTTAGTAGTTTAATATCAACATATCCAAAGTTCCATTTCCTGGCATAGTGTCGAACACAGAATATAAATAATAGTGTTTAAATTCCCATGTGACTTAATTGTTTCCACACAGGGCTAAGCATCCTAACAACAGTCTCTAGTCATATTATTAGCCAACTACAAAGGTGTACAGGTGGAATTAAGTCAGAGCAATTAAAATTGCATTTATATAGGTCAACCTTCCCACATGAAATAATGAAATAATGCATATTTATTTATTTAAAACAAACATTTGGAAATAAATGGGCACAATATGATCGAGTAAATGATGCAACTTGCCTTGCTACGGCTCGGCGAATTTGGCAACGACTTCGTAATAAACTGGAGGGTTGACTGCGTCGGTTTCTATAGCAAACAAAGCACAAACAATTAAAAACAGTGCATGTGGACACTAAATAGGGGCTGAAAGTATTTTTAATGGATTTCTGGCATTTTTCTGGATTTAATGAAAATTGGATGGAATTAATCGGAGCTCGTATGAATTAGTTATGAATTTTTAAAGTTTACTGTGTTTTTACTATAAAAATAAACCCTAAATGATTTATTGCGCATAAAACCGGACATATTGCGTCAACGGATCGGGGGACCGGCGCTGACAGGCGAGCCCCACCGGTCAGCGATGCTCGGGAGGACAGCGCACGGTGGACGCGGAGCCACAGTGCGCGAGCGGTCCCGATCTGCCAAAGCAGATCGGACGGCTCAGATCAAACCGGGACCGAGCCCCGCCGGCGACCATCCGGCGCGGCGGAGGGCATCGGCGAGCGGCGGAGGAGGTGGGGAACGCCAAGGAGTGCTCACCGAGACGTGGCGACGAACGGAGAGCGGTGAACGATGGTGAGCAGAGGGGATTAGCGGTGGCGAGGCTCAAGAAGACGATGGCGACGGCGTCTCGATGGTGCAAAGTGGCGACAGAGGCGCGGACGAGGTGCTGGCGATCCTGGTGAAGGTGTAGGAAGAGGTTAGGGCAGAAATGGCCAAGTAAATTGGCAGAATTTGGCGGCCGAAGGCCGGCGGAAACACTCACCGAGGAGGACAATGGGAGAACAGGCCTCCGGCGGTGATGAGGCTCAAGGGGCTGGTGGACTTGGTGCTCCGACAAGTGGCGAAGTGTTGACGCCGAAAACCCGCCGGGGGCCGTCCGGCGTCTGGGAGACACGCGAAGGCCTGGGAGATTTGCTTCACTCCAGTGTAGGTCCTAAAATCTTGAGGTTCGTAGGCGTGCCAGTCAATTTGACCCTGCAATTGACAAGGGGAAAAGATGTCAAATTCGTGAGCCAATCGGCTGGAAGCCGACTTGGACTCATCTCATCGGCCGATGGCCGATACGCACTGTAGCACTTATACATCGGCTAAAAGCCGATGACGGCAAGAGCAGTAACATAATAATAAACAAGTATTGTGCTAGCCGATCATCGAAGGGATGCTCAAAAACCGGCTATAAACTTGGTAAAATAAACAAGCAGAATGCATGAGTAAAATAAACTAAAGGAACTCCAGCCGATCATAGTTTAAAGTTACTGGTATCGCTGCGAAGATACTGCCCGCGCCCGTGCCCGGGCCCTTGCTCACATCGGCGCCCGGGATCTTCATCTGCTGTCCATATTCGTGCCCGAGTTCTTACCTATGCTCGTGCCCGGGTCCTCACCTGAGGTCGTGCCCAGGAACTTGGCTAAGGTCGTGCCCGGGAACTTGCTTGTGCTCGCACTCGGATCGGCAGAACCTGCTAAGCACTTCGATAACAACATCGTATAAAACCCATCGGCTTATTAAGAATAACGTTATTATTCAGTCTAGTAGATCGGACCCAACCGTTGCAGCACAGACTGATAATGATAACGAAATCTCGATAGGCCGATAGATCTGATGCGATCGTAATGCTAAAACATGATAACTTACCGGCTATGCACCCCGATAAGACGCTTGCACATAAAGTATCGACCTAGCAGGACCGATTTATCGTTAGCAGTTTAGTAGGTCGGACCTAACCGATGCAGCACAAACTGATGATAAACCGCTCCCAGTAAGCCAATACGATCTATGCACGCGTGATGTGATACACCTAATCAATCTATGAGATCAAACTGAACTGATGCAGCAATAGATAAAATAAATATATCATGGTAAGCCGACTACCATAAACCGACTAGAATATCGGACCTAACCGAGGAAGTCCTAGCCAATAGGTAGCCGGGGTGACGAGACTTACCCTCTCGCAGGAGTTCGGACCTAACCGATGCAGCCCGGCTCGAGAAGCAAGATCCCGTCGGAAGGGTGGCGATGCGCCAAAATTGTATTGATTGAGTGATGATTTACAAGGTCCCCGGGCGTACGTATTTATACCCTGAGTTACACGAGTCCTTATTAGACACGGTACATGATTTTCTAATTATAACAGAAAACTTTAACAAGGCCTGACCAGACATGAGGTCAGGTTTCCTAAAGATAAACACTTGCCTAATTAATGGGTATAGTAAATAACTGCCAAACAGCGGTCTTCACGGCTCCCTCCCGGAATCGGTCTCTCCTGGATCAATTTCCGCCAGTTGACTGCAATTTCCCCTTTGACCGAATCTGACATAGAGCCTTACCAAATTTTGGCGTTAACACGAAGCTGGCGGTGGAGAGAGACTGGCGCGGCGGCGACTACAGCGGCAGTGGCCCTCGGTTGGAGATGGTAGAGCACAATGGCGGTTCGGAAGCTCGACGCAGAGGGGGTTAGAGGGCTCGACAGATGAGGGCAATTGAGGGGAAAGCGAGGGTGGAGCACAAGGAGGGTTTTTATGCACTCGGCTACGGGAGTTCGTGTCTGGGTTGGCTGAATTTCACGAGAACGTGGGGCGGAGGCGATGGCGGGATCGGCTAAATTCGCCCACGGGTGTGCGTGAAGAAGGCAGAGAAGTGGGGGAACGGATAGGCGTCCACGTCCGTGTCATTTTGAACCACGTGTGAGGGCAGGAGATTGTGGGCCGAGGCGAAATCGCACGGCGGGGGCGAGCGGATCCCCTCTAGCTGATTCGGCCGGAGGTTTACGATGGGTTTGACATGTAGACCCCCGGTCCCACACGTTAGCGGGAGGAGAGCGGAGGGGCGGAACGGCTCCCTGACAAACAGGGCCCTGATGCAAAGACAGGGCGAGGGGGCCGCTTGGACAAGTGAGCTGACAGGCAGGCCCCGGTTGGCGGTGAGGGGGAGCGCGGGCAAGCAGACGCTGACCGGTGGGCCCAGCGGGGAGGCACGTGCACACGGGCCGCGGCAGGCCGAGAAACAGGACTGGGCCGGCGGCCCGACGGGAAGAAAAGAAGAAAGAAAAAGAGAAAGGGAAAGAAAAAGAAAAGAAAAAGAGATTCCAGTGCTCTAAAAATTCCTATAATTTGTTTTGACTTATTAAAAATACATCCAGTGCTCTAAAAATTTCCGTAAAATTCCTGTTAGTGTATTTTGACAAGGAGAATATAGAAAAATATTCCCAACCATGATAATTTATTATTTTGCATTTTACTTATTTAATTAATTCCCTTGGCTTTTTAAAATAATTTCTTTAAGGCTTTTTCTTTAATATATTTTGTGTGGCTCAATTTAAGGGGAAAATGCAGGGTGTGACAAACCTACCCTCCTTGAACGGAATCTCTTCCTCGAGATTCGAACGTGCTAGCGAAGAGGTGCGGATGGGCGGACTTCAATTCATCCTCTCGTTCCCATATGGCTTCTTCCTCCGAATGATGGCTCTGTTAACGCCAAAATTTGGTAAGGCCCTATGTCAGATTCGGTCAAAGGGGAAATTGCAGTCAACTGGTGGAAATTGATCCAGGAGAGACCGATTCCGGGAGGGAGCCGTGAAGACCGTTGTTTGGTAGTTATTTACTGTACCCATTAATTAGGCAAGTGTTTATCTTTAGGAAACCTAACCTCGTGTCCGGTCAGGCCTTGTTAAAGTTTTCTGTTATAATTAGGAAATCATGTACCGTGTCCAATAAGGACTCGTGTAACTCAGGGTATAAATACGTACGCCCGGGGACCTTGTAAATCATCACTCGATCAATACAATTTCGGCGCATCGCCACCCTTCCGACGGGATCTTGCTTCTCGAGCCGGGCTGCATCGGTTAGGTCCGAACTCCTGCGAGAGGGTAAGTCTCGTCACCTCGGCTACCTATCGGCTAGGACTTCCTCGGTTAGGTCCGATATTCTAGTCGGTTTATGGTAGTCGGCTTACCACGATATATTTATTTTATCTATGGCTGCATCAGTTCAGTTTGATCTCATAGATTGATTAGGTATATCACATCATGCGTGCATAGATCGTATCGGCTTACTGGGAGCAGTTTATCATCAGTTTGTGCTGCATCGGTTAGGTCCGACCTACTAAACTGCTAGCGATAAATCGGTCCTGCTAGGTCGATACTTTATGTGCAAGCGTCTTATCGGGGTGCATAGTCGGTAAGTTATCATGTTTTAGCATCACGATCGCATCAGATCTATCGGCCTATCGAGATTTCGTTATCATTATCAGTCTGTGCTGCAACGGTTGGGTCCGATCTACTAGACTGAATAATAACGTCATTCATAATAAGCCGATGGGTTTTATGCGATGTTGTTATCGGAGTGCTTAGCCGATAAGTAATCCCTTATTAAATATAGCCGATTATGCTGCTTGCTTTGTTATACATTCTTGTCTACATTACTGTTACGATCGGCTAAGGGCTAGCCGATTGGTTTATTCTGCCGATCCGAGTGCGAGCACAAGCAGGTTCCCGGGCACGACCTTAGCCAAGTTCCCGGGCACGACCTCAGGTGAGGACCCGGGCACGAGCATAGGTAAGAACTCGGGCACGAATACGGACAGCAGATGAAGATCCCGGGCGCCGATGTGAGCAAGGGCCCGGGCACGGGCGTGGGCAGTATCTTCGCAGCGATACCAGTAACTTTAAACTATGATCGGCTGGAGTTCCTTTAGTTTATTATACACATGCATTCTGCTTGTTTATTTTACCAAGTTTATAGCCGGTTTTTGAGCATCCCTTCGATGATCGGCTAGCGCAATACTTGTTTATTATTATGTTACTGCTCTTGCCGTCATCGGCTTTTAGCCGATGTATAAGTGCTATAGTGCGTATCGGCCAGCGGCCGATGAGATGAGTCCAAGCCGGCTTCCAGCCGATTGGCTCACGAATTTGACATCTTTTCCCCTTGTCAATTGCAGGGTCAAATTGACTGGCACTCCTACGAACCTCAAGATTTTAGGACCTGCACTGGAGTGAAGCAAATCTCCCAGGCCTTCGCGTGTCTCCCAGACGCCGGACGGCCCCCGGCGGGTTTTCGGCGTCAACACGTTTTTGGCACGCCTGGTGGGACACGAAGTTTCAACGCGAAGTTTCAACAATCAGACCTGCAACATGGCCGGGAAGGAAGTCAAAACAGACAACATAATTCCGGTCAGCATGGAAGATTTAACAGAAGAACAAAAACAGCAAATTGAGCAAACTATGGCCAATTTTCAGAAGCTGTGCTTAGAGTCTTTCAGCATGACAAGGCAAGGGCCGATTCAGAAATCCCAGTTTCCAAAACCAGTATTAGTTGGAGAATCAAGCCGTACACCACCTGAGAGTCCACCGGTAAAACCCTTACAAGAGATGGTGAATGAAGCAGTTCATCACGCGCTCATCAATCAATCTGGGATTCTGGTGAATACACTTCACAATCTCATAAAGAAGACGGTGGATGGATCGATTATTCAAGAGCCTGCTCGGGGTCCTGTTTTCCTCCCACCAAAAGTTGAATCAAACCAAGTTGCTTACAACGTCAGCAAAGACATACCAGAAAACCTGTTTACACAGAACCAGGCTGGGGGGCAACAGGATATTCCTGCTGGGTACCATCGGTCTGCTTACTATGAAGGATACCAGCAAAATTATCCAGGAGGCGGGGCAGATCCAGGTACTTACCAGAGGGAGTATAATAGATAGAATCGGCAACAAACTCCACCCGTGCAGTATCAACAAGACAACCTGAGGGAAGAAGACTTATCAACTAGGGTTGCTGAAATAGTAAGAGAGCAGTTCGGGATCAAGCCCAAGGAACAGACATTTATGTATCGGCATCCATATCCTGAGTGGTTCGACAGGGTTCCATTACCACATCGATACAGGGTCCCGGATTTCTCTAAGTTCTTAGGGCAGGACAACACGTCTACAGTGGAACATGTCAGCCGGTTCCTGGCACAGTGCGGGGAGGCATCGGCTGAAGAGGCTCTGAGGGTTAGATTTTTCCCCTTATCACTATCGGGATCGGCTTTTACATGGTTCTCTTCATTACCACCGAATTCTGTTCGGGGGTGGGCCGATCTAGAAAAACAGTTTCACAAATATTTCTTTGCTGGAATTCATGAGTTGAGACTGTCAGATTTGACATCGGTTAGACAACGACCAGATGAAATAGTACCGGAATACGTTCAGCGATTTCGGGATATCAGAAACCGATGTTATAGTTTGAACCTGAGTGATGGGCTTCTGGCCGATCTGGCTTTCCAGGGTCTCTTGGCACCGATTAAGGAGAGGTTTTCTTCGCAAGAGTTCGAGTCCCTGGCGCACCTGGTACAGAAGGTATCGGCTCATGAAAGCCGATTTCAAGAGGCGAAAAAGGATAAGTACCAAAAAAGGGTTGCTCAAGTACAGGTCTATTCATCGGACTCAGACGATGAGGAATCCGATGCTGAGGTTGGATTGGCGGAGTGGGCCAGGAACAAGAAATCAGTATCATGCCCATGGGTCAAGGATATCGGCAAGGAGGAGCGGTATGATTTCGATATTAGTAAAGCCGATAAAATCTTTGACTTGCTATTACAAGAGAAGCAGATACAACTGCCGCCAAATCACGTGATTCCATCAGCCGAAGAGCTAAAGAAGAAAAGATATTGCAAGTGGCACAATACTATATCGCATCATACTAATGAGTGCAAGGTTTTTCGGCAACAAATTCTGTCAGCTGTCGAACAGGGCAGAATCAAATTCGAAGACAAGAAGCCGATGAAGATTGATGGACACCCGTTCCCCGTAAACATGGTCTATGCGGGGTCATCATCAAGGGATCAGGCCGATGGAGCGAGACGTCAAAGGTATAAATCAAGGATTACTTCATCGGATATGATAGAAAAATATTCAAGATATGAGGAACAGAGGGATGAACCAGAAAGATATAATCCGCATTGGGACCGCCCGTTCTTCTGGTTCTGCTGGGATCAAGGGATGAGACTGCCATCAGTTGAAAATTGCCCCGAGTGCGGCGATACAGGGAATCGGCATGATCAGCAGCAGGGGTTTTCACAGGATCGGTCGCTTGGAAAAAGAACATCGGTTCATAGCCGATTAGGGCCGATCCATGAAGAGTTCTTTGAGGAGGATGAAGAGGAAGTGCATGAAAAACAAGTCCAGAATCCTCAATGGTGCCCTAGTGGGATATTCACGAAAAATCAGAAGAGAAGGGCATAGCGACTACGACACCGAGAGCAGCAGGAAGAACAGAGTCAAGATCAGGAAGAGGCCAATTATCATCACAAGAGAACTAAACAAGTATGGCGCGTGAAGAGAAAAGACGATGAACCTGATCAATCGGCCCCAGCAAATATGGTGTTCTTTTTGCCTCGGGAGTATAAAGCACTTTCATCAGATGAGGAAGGCAATGGGGAAGTGTTCGCTCAATTAACGTTGCAACCCGACCAGGCCATATTTGATAAACCTGAAGAGTCAGAACATCGGCACCTGAAGCCATTATATATCAAGGGCTATGTGAATGGGAAGCCGATGACAAAGATGCTGGTTGATGGGGGAGCAGCAGTTAATCTTATGCCTCATGCCACATTCCGGAAATTGGGGAAGACTGCCGAAGATCTGATCAAGACAAATATGGTGCTAAAAGACTTCGGTGGGAATTCATCAGAAGCGAAAGGCGTATTGAACGTGGAGTTGACAGTGGGGAATAAGACATTACCCACCACGTTTTTCGTCATCGACGGAAAGGGGTCGTACAGTTTGCTTCTCGGCAGGGACTGGATTCACGCGAACTGTTGCGTGCCTTCGACAATGCATCAATGTTTGATACAGTGGCAGGGGGATCAAGTCGAAGTGGTCTTAGCAGATCGGTCAACCAACATTGCAATGACCGATCTACCAGTTTGGGAAGCCGATGGTGTTGACTGCCTATTCGGAAAAATATCGGAAGGAGACTACCTTAAGGTCACTAGCCAGGGGATACAGCCGATCCAGCAAGTCGGCTCTGAATTGTTACTCTAATGGGCTCCATTGAAGACTTCGAGGGGAAACTGGGGCAAGGATTTACGTCGGCCGATGAGTTGGAGGAAATTGACATAGGACCCGGAGAAAAGCCAAGGCCGACGTACATTAGCAGAAGGTTAAGTCCTGAACTTCGAGAAGAATTGATAACACTATTGAAGGAGTATCAGGATTGTTTCGCTTGAGAATACCATGAGATACCAGGATTAAGTCGATCAATTGTTGAACATCGACTGCCCATTAAACCAGGATATCGGCCATTCAAGCAGGCTCCAAGGAGGTTTAAGGCAGAATTATACGAGCCGATCAAAGCGAAAATCACAAGGTTGTATGATGCCAAGTTCATAAGGCCATGCCGATATGCTGAGTGGGTTTTGAATATCATCCTGGTGGAAAAGAAAAACGAAAAATTGAGGATATGTATTGATTTCCGGGATCTGAATAAAGCTACCCCCCAAGGATGAATACCCAATGCTGATAGCAGATTTATTGGTGGATGCAGCCTCAGGCCACAAGATTATCAGCTTCATGGACGGCAATGCAGGATATAATCAAATTTTTATGGCTGAAGAAGATATACATAAGACTGCGTTTCGGTGTCCAGGAGCTATCGGCTTGTATGAGTGGGTAGTGATGACTTTTGGATTGAAAAGTGCCGGTGCGACTTATCAGAGAGCGATGAATTATATATTTCATGATCTCATCGGCTTGTTGGTAGAAATTTATATTGATGATGTGGTGGTCAAGTCTAAAAGTGAGGAAAGCCATATAGCCGATTTGCGAAAAGTGCTGGAGATGGCCAAGAAATACGGACTAAGAATGAATCCCAATAAGTGCGCTTTTGGTGTATCGGTTGGGCAATTTTTGGGTTTTATGGTTCATGAGCGAGGAATTGAAGTTAGTCAGCGAAGCGTCAGAGCCATTAAGACTACAGAGCCACCAAGCAATAAGATAGAGTTGCAATCATTGATCGGCAAGATTAATTTTGTGAGAAGATTTATATCAAATTTATCGGGGAGAATTGAATCTTTCACTCCGTTGTTGAAGTTGAAGGCCGATCAAGAATTTGTGTGGGGGGCAGCACAGCAGAAGGCGTTTGACGAGATCAAGAATTATCTGAGTTCCCCACCTATTTTAATTCCACCGCAAAAAGGAGTACCGTTCAGGTTGTACTTGTCAGCCGATGAGAAATCCATCGGGTCTGTTTTGATACAGGAGTTTGAGGGAAAAGAGCGAGTTGTGTTTTATCTGAGCAGAAGGCTTTTGGATGCTGAAACAAGATATCCTGCGGTGGAGAAGTTATGCCTGTGCTTATATTTCTCGTGTACAAAGTTAAGGCATTATATCCTATCGGCTGAGTGTACAGTAGTTTGCCAGGCCGATGTGGTCAAATATATGTTGTCGGCTCCAGTCTTGAAAGGGCGAGTTGGTAAATGGATTTTTGCTTTGACAGAGTTCGACTTGAGATATGAATTGGCTAAAGCAATTAAGGGACAGGTGGTGGCCGATTTCATTGTACAACACAGAGGGGCTCATGAAGACTATGTAGAGCCGGTCCCATGGACTTTGTTTTTTGATGGATCGGTTTGCAAGCATGGATCTGGTATCGGCTTAGTTATCATATCGCCTCAGGGGGCAAGTTTTGAGTTTGCTTTTACAATTAAGCCTTATCGGACTAACAATCAAGCAGAGTACGAGGTGGTGCTAAAAGGACTTCAACTCTTAAAGGAAATCGGAGCCGATGTCATACAGATAATTGGCGATTCTTTATTGGTGGTCAAGCAGTTGTCTGGAGAGTATGAGTGCAGGGATGATGTTTTGAGGTCATATTATGAGGAATGTACAGGTTTGTTAAAGGATTTCAAGATAGTATCAATAGATCATATTCCCAGGGAGCAGAATTTAGAAGCCAATGATCTTGCGCAGATTCCTTCAGGGTATCGGCTGAATAGGCAGGTTGAGGTTGAGATAGCCGATATTGACATTCAGAACAAGGCCGATGACTGGAGACAGGAGATAATTGATTACTTGCAAAATCCGCGCAATCGGTTTCCAGGAAAATTGGTATAAAGCTACTAAGTATGTTGCTGCTTGATGGGAACTGTATTATCGGACTTTTGAGGGAGTTCTGCTTAATGCTGAATTTGGAAGAAGCCAAAGTGGTTATGTGCGAGGTGGCATTGAAGGCGTCTGTGGACTCATCAATCGGCTCATAAGATGAAATGGTTGCTGAGAAGAGTAGGATATTTTTGGCCGACAATGTTGGAAGATTGCTTCAGGTACTATAAATGATGTCAAGATTGTCAGAAATTTGGAAATGTACAACGAGCACCAACGTCGGCTATGAATCCTATCATCAAACCGTGGCCGTTCAGAGGATGGGGAATTGACATGATCGGCCAGGTTTTTCCTCCATCAAGTAAAGGACATAAGTTCATACTGGCGGCAATAGATTATTTTACCAAGTGGGTAGAGGCGATTCCTTTGAAGAAAGTTACGTCCAAGGAAGCGATCGAGTTTGTAAAGGAGCATATAATTTATTGGTTTGGGATTCCTCAGACGATAACTACTGATCAGGGGTCTATCTTCGTATCTGATGAGTTTCAACAGTTTGCTGCCAGTATGGGAATCAAGTTATTAAATTCGTCGCCTTATTATGCTCAGGCCAATGGACAGGCAGAAGCTTCTAACAAGAGTTTGATCAAGTTGATTAAGCGGAAAATTGATGAGCAGCCGCGGCGATGGCATACTACATTAGCCGATTCACTATGGGCCTATCAGATGGCATGTCATGGATCTACTCGGGTGCCACCGTATCAGTTGGTATATGGACATGAGGCAGTTTTACCGTGGGAGACTAATATCAGCTCTAGGAGAATTTCTTTGCAGAATCAGTTGACAGCCGATGATTATTATAATTTAATGACAGATGAACTTGAAGATTTGGCTCAGAATCGGTTAAGGGCGTTGGAAAGGATCAAGGAAAACAAGGCTAAGGCAGCTCAACATTACAACAAAAAGGTGGTGAATAAATCGTTTGCCGAGGGAGATCTTGTGTGGAAGTTGATTTTGCCGATCGGGTCCAGGGATAATAAGTTTGGAAAATGGTCGCCTAATTGGGAAGGGCCCTGTCGGATTAGTCGTTGTGTGCCTGGTAATGCCTATGTATTAGAAGATCTTGACGGGACAGAGTTTGCTAAAGCGCTTAACGGAAAATATCTCAAGAAATACTATCCTAGCATTTGGATCAATTCTTAAATCGGTTAAGTGTAGCCGATTTCTAAAATAGTCCGGAAAGCCGATGTTTTGCATCGCCTAAAGACAGCCGATATCAATCGATATCGCCTTTAGATCAAGCAAACAGAAATATTATCAAGGGTGAAGAAAGCAGGCAGCAGAGCCGATCAGGATATGTTACAGCACAACTAATGTTTCAGGAGGACATCGGTCATTAATTTACATGAACTTTTGGATCGTTTTGATTGCGTGCAGGCGGATTTGGTCATTTTCATTGATGGCCCAGATGTCGTCTTCATCAGAGCCCGGGATAGTTTTCAAGTTCTTGCGCCGAAGAATGACTTGACGCACCGTCGCTGCAACCTTAGCCTCTTGGTCTTGGATGGCTTGCGGCAGGCCGATAAGCTGGGATTCTGTGGCTTCAAGATCCTTGCGAACTTTTTCAAGTTCTACCAGCAAATCGGCCTCCTTCTTCTTCAGTTGATCTAGCTTGGGTTGGAGCTCTTGGGGGGCAGCTGCATGTCGTCAAGTCTTTTCTTCTCTATCTGGGCTAGCGGCCGATTGGCTTGGATGTCTTCGGTAATCTTCTGTTGATCAGCGCGATCGGCTATGCGCTGTCTAAGCTTGATGAGTTTAAACCTATGAGACTCCAGGTATGCTGCAGGGGTTAACGCGTTGACGAGTTCTTCGGGCAGATGGTGTTCAATTTCTGCAAGTCTTGCCCGAATAGGCCCGCAGTCTTCCACCAGCGCATCAATTGGGTTGTCCAGCCGATTGTTGATGTTTGTTAAGTAATCGCGCACATCGGCTGGGAACGACGGTTTGGTTGCTGCGCTGGTGGCTGTTTCGTCTTCTGCCTCCAAGTACTTGCCGATGTCAAAGGAAAACAAATCGGCTAAGGACTGCAAAATTGGCATCGGTAAAAGGATCAGTAGAAGGTTAAAAGTGAAGTATGGGCGGGAAGAGATTACCTGAGGCAGGACATCGGCAGCTCGGGTGGCATCGGCTTCAGTGAGATGAATAGGATGTTCTTCGGAGGGGCCGATGTCAGCCGATGGAATAGGAGCAGTCTCATCGACGGCTGGAGGACTTGGTGCCGAGAGTGGGGCAGCTGAAGAAGCGATCGGCTCAGTGCTTGGAGGAATGTCGGAGGAAGGTTGAGGTTCTGGAGCCGATGACTCGAGCGGAAAATGAAACTGGTAAGATAAATGGGAAAGCGGGTAATAATATTGAGACTTGGCGCATACCTGAGGAGATGAGGGAGCCGATGTTGTTTGAGGAGAAGGTGGCGTCGGGGCAACGACATCAGCATCGGTTTTCTGCTTCTTCAGGGTAGGGCGATGCGCTATCTTCTGCCGTTTTGTCCTATCGGCCGAGGCGCCTTGAGGAGAGCCGATGGAGATGGAGCGTCGCGCCCTAAGTTTGGAGTGGCGGATGGAGGTTGATACAGAATCGGCCGATCGCTGTTGCTTGTTGTTGGGGGCTCGGCGCTGGCAGCCTGCAAAATAAGAGTGAGAGATGATTGGAGATGATGGTTAAGGCTTGCGGGTGTTACCTCTTCATCAGATTCGATGTACTCGGTGTCAAGACGGGAACAGTAGCAGGTGACCGCTAAGCTGAATAAATGCTTCTTCCATTCTGACCACCATCGGACAAAAAGCTTGGTGTTGGCGGTGCAGATATACACCTCGGTGGCGGCGCCTAGAAGAAGGGGGTCTGTCAAAGTCCGCATCCGATCATATTCTAGGACGTTGCTGACATTGCCCCAGGCCTGAAGTTTGTCGATGAAGAATAGGCCGATCGAAAGCTGACCAAGGCCAAACTGGCGGGAGCCGACTGATGGATGGTAAAACTCATATGAAGGCTACGATCAGCCCAGAGAGAAGCCAGTTGGCAGCAGACGGGGGGTGATGGCCGATTGGAATATGGCCTTGGACTCATCATTATCCAAAGCGTTGAGTGGGTCGAAGTTAGAAGGCATCTCAAATGATGATGCGTCATTATATGCAAACCAGAGAGTGGCCTCCCTGGTGAAACCATAGTAAAACCCCTTGAACCACTGACTAAGTCCAGCGGGGGTTATCTTGCCGCCAGAGAGGGCCGATGCAGCTTCGCCCATGGAAACGCATCGGCGGTAAATGGGATCTTGGTCTTCTGTGTAATCGGCTGGAAAGGATTGGTTGAGAAGAGAAGTCCCAGAGAAGGCCTTGGAGGTGTAGACATTGAGCCAGAGCTGTACAAACCACCAAGGACCCCCGATATGGCCGACGGGCTGGCCGGCCGATAGCTTAGTCGCCACTTGGTGAAGCAGCTGATAGGTGGCGCCAAGGAGGAATTGCCCCAAGGGGATCTGTTTCCGATCAACCAAGCATTCTGCCAAACATTGCATGTTGATCGTCGGACCGAGGGTTGCGCCACCAAAAACAAACCGCTCCAGCCATAAGTTCAGAAAAGCAACATGTTCCCGGTCATCAACCGATCCAGTTCCCTTATTGTGAATGGATATGTACCTGGACCAGCCGCCGATGTTCTTTGCTTGGAGCCGATGAGCAGGTTTGAAGCGGAGCTTGAAGGGGTCGATGTAGCTCATTGTATCAAGACAGGTGAGCATGGTCACATCCAGCAAGGTGGGGGTCATCGGCCCGTGCCCGAACAGGAAGGCATTGAGGGCATCGGACCAGAAGTATGAGGCCGATGCGAGCAGAGGTTCATTCCTTTCCATCAGCCAGAGAGAGGTTGATGCAGTGGCCGATATGTGATTCTTCCCAGTAGGTTCTCTTCGCAGCCGATACCCTGGTGTACCAATCTCTCCACCCGGGCAGCTTGCTCGGCCATGACCTAAAGCTGTTAGTCCAGTCACTGACTCGCATGGCCGAGTTCTTGAAAGGAATACGCTGGGTCTTGGCGCTTATAAAATCTGTGGGATCTTCGCTACCCATGGGGCCATGGTAGAAAAAGTTTGGGTAATCGGCGGCCGGGATCAAGATCTGGTCTCTAAGATGCTACAGTAAACAAGAACATAACAAAGAACAGATGAAGAACATGGCGGATTGGATGCGTCTAGGCCACAAAATCGGGAGAAATAACCAGGTAGGAAGATTACCTCAGGAACTGCAGATGCCGATGCCATCGCGAGAGAGGAAGAAGATGCAGGAATCAACGGCCGAAGAAGAGGGCTGCGACGGTTCGTCTGGATTCGCTAGAGCTTGTTGAAGCTTTGGAAGATGAAGCGGTGGTGCTCTGGTGATGTGAAAGCGTAAAAAAGGCTACGGAGACGAAGCGTTTTATAGAGATATGATGACCGGGCGGGAATCGAGGCCGTTAGCACTGTTTCAAAAAATTATGGCAAGTGGGCTACCTTGGGCCGCCTTGGTATGGAAGAAATCTAGAGGCCCAAAATGAAAGAATTTCGAAGTCCTATAGGAGAACTCCGAAATTGGGAGGCATGTGTTAACGCCAATATTTGGTAAGGCCCTATGTCAGATTTGGTCAAAGGGAAAATTGCAGTCAACTGGCGGAAATTGATCCAGGAGAGACCGATTCCGGGAGGGAGCCGTGAAGACCGCTGTTTGGCAGTTATTTACTGTACCCATTAATTAGGCAAGTGTTTATCTTTAGGAAACCTGACCTCGTGTCCGGTCAGGCCTTGTTAAAGTTTTCTGTTATAATTAGGAGCTATCATGTACCGTGTCTAATAAAGACTCGTGTAACTCGGGGTATAAATACGTACGCCCGGGCACCTTGTAAATCATCACTCAATCAATACAATTTCGGCGCATCGCCACCCTTCCGACGAGATCTTGCTTCTCGAGCCGGGCTGCATCGGTTAGGTCCGAACTCCTGCGAGAGGGTAAGTCTCGTCACCTCGGCTACCTATCGGCTAGGACTTCCTCGGTTAGGTCCGATATTCTAGTCGGTTTATGGTAGTCGGCTTACCACGATATATTTATTTTATCTATGGCTGCATCAGTTCAGTTTGATCTCATAGATTGATTAGGTATATCACATCATGCGTGCATAGATCGTATCGGCTTACTGGGAGCAGTTTATCATCAGTTTGTGCTGCATCGGTTAGGTCCGACCTACTAAACTGCTAGCGATAAATCGGTCCTGCTAGGTCGATACTTTATGTGCAAGCGTCTTATCGGGGTGCATAGTCGGTAAGTTATCATGTTTTAGCATCACGATCGCATCAGATCTATCGGCCTATCGAGATTTCGTTATCATTATCAGTCTGTGCTGCAACGGTTGGGTCCGATCTACTAGACTGAATAATACTTGTTTATTATTATGTTACTGCTCTTGCCGTCATCGGCTTTTAGCCGATGTATAAGTGCTACAGTGCGTATCGGCCATCGGCCGATGAGATGAGTCCAAGCCGGCTTCCAGCCGATTGGCTCACGAATTTGACATCTTTTCCCCTTGTCAATTGCAGGGTCAAATTGACTGGCACGCCTACGAACTTCAAGATTTTAGGACCTGCACTGGAGTGAAGCAAATCTCCCAGGCCTTCGCGTGTCTCCTAGACGTCGGACGGCCCCCGGCGGGTTTTCGGCGTCAACAGGCTCCACTGCACCTTGCAGAACCTGATCACCCGGCTTCAGATGTTCCTTTCACTGATCTCCAAGATCCGAATTGGCCTTTCCACATATGTGAGGTCTTCCTGGATCTTGATCTGCTCCAGATTGGCCTGTTCTGCTGGTACCTTCAAACATTTCTTCAGTTGTGACACGTGGAACACGTCGTGTATACCTGCCATTGAGGCTGGAAGATCCAACTGGTATGCAACTTCGCCTTTACCAGCTAGCACTTGGTAGTGTCCCACGAAACGCGGGGCTAACTTCCCTTTGGTTTGGAACCTATGTACCCTGCAGAGTGGTGTGACGCGAAGATACACATAGTCTTCTTTCTCGAAACTCAGATCTCTACGACGGTTGTCGGCGTAACTCTTATGTCTTGACTGAGCTGTCTTTAATCGTTCCTGGATAACAATCACTTTCTCTTCCACCTCTTTGAGTGCATTGGTCCCGAATACCTAGCGTTCGCTTGTCTGATCCCAAAAGAGGGGCATATGGCACTTCCTGCCATACAGAGCTTCAAATGGGGCCATCTGCAGACTGCTTGGTAGCTGTTGTTATATGAGAACTCCGCGTAGGGCAGACTCTTATCCCAAGTCCCATCGAAATCCAACGCACAAACCCTTAGCATATCCTCCAATATCTGATTGACTCTTTCAGTCTGCCCGTCTGTTTGTGGATGGTAAGCTGTGCTGAAGTTCAGTCGAGTTCCCAGTTCTGCTTGCAGCTTAAGACCTTGCAAAGGTGTTGTAATGGTTGCATTTTATTTTTGTGCCAAAACTATTGTAATAAAAATCTAAATTCAAAATTTGGTTCTTTACTGGAGTTTGGAATTTTTGTGCCATGTGTGATCTCAAAATTTCTCCAAAAATCAGCCCTAGACTCTCTGTAGAAGTCCCCCAAATTTTTGCAAAAATTCTAAACCTTATTAAAATCAAATTTCAAATCTTCAAAAACCCTTTTAATTAATCCTTGAAAAAATATTAGATGGCACTGTGCAGATCGGGCCGCCTCCTTCCTTTCTTGGCCTGCTCATGTTTCCTCGCAGCGTGGCCCACTCGGCCCAGCTCGCGCGCGCAGGATTAGAATCCCACTGGCCCGCATGTCAGCCACCTCGCCCGCCCTCGATCTCGGCCGTTCGATGCTCGTGCGTGGGCGGTCGAGATCGACTCTGTCAAGCGGCCCCCGCATGTCAGCCCGACGACGTCGTCGTCTTCAACCTCTCGCCGCTCACACACTCTCTCTCTTCTCTCGATTTCTCCCGATGCTCTCTCGGTTTTCTCTCTCTGTTTCACGCCCATACCGACCGGTCGGCATCTTAAAAATGTGCGGACGCCATCGTCAACCCCCACTGTCCCATCGCCCGGCGTGAGACCCGCTCCGCCATTGTCGCCGCGAGCCCCGGAGTCAAAAAGCTTGGCACCGAAGCTTTTTCCCTCACCGCCGAGCTCCGGAGTCAGTGTGCACGCGCGGGCGTGCCATCCCATCACTTCGCCATCATCTTCCTATCCCATTTCTCACCTTTGCCATGAATGACGCAAGCCACAGCGAGCTCCGCCATTGTTGCGTCTCGTCGGCCAAGCTCAAGCTTATCCCCTGTGCCACCGCCTTTGTTCGCTGTCGGTTAGCACCCAAGCTCCGCTATATATTGGGCAACATTTTCCCCATTCCGGTCACCAAGACTAGCGCCCGAGCAAGCTCGCCGCCGAGAGTCTCTCTCCGTCGTGTTCTGATCCGAGCAGCGCCGCCGTTACAGACCACCACCGACCAAACTGCTGCCACCGCCGAGTTCCTTGAGTCATCACGAAGCTCCTCCACCACTTCCCGCCGTCAATTAGCCACTAAATCAAAAACCCCCAATTTCCGTCGCCGCCATCCGCCATCGCCGCCATTCTGTTTCTAGCCTATTGACAGAGGTATAGCACAATTAACCTCCTTTTTCTTCCTCACGTAATGCCGCTCTCAAACCACCCAAACCCGAGCCAGTCCGCCGCCAAAATGGTCGTCGCCGACGATCTCTTCCCTCCGCCGCCGCCGGCGGTTCGGGACGTCCGTCACCGACCATCTTCCGATGCTCGCTATGCCAATCCGAGCTGTTCACTAGCTTCCTTGTCCCCTCCCCTCCCCGCCAATGTCGGCTGCTCGCCGAGGTTCGCCGCCACCGGTGAGATCGACTCCGGCAATCGTTGGCCGTCAATTCCCCACCGTGGCTGCTCCGGCGGACCATGCCGACGTGGCATGCCACGCGGCATGCCGCGTCAACTGGCGCAGGCCCACCTCCAGGGTTCGGTCCCACATGCTAGCCTCTCTGATTCTCTCTCCAGCTCTTACAACCCGACCCTACCCATCAGCTCTCTCTCTCTCCTGACAAGCCGACCCCACGTGTCTGTCTCTCTGTCCTCTCTCTCTACTGTAGCGCCAGGCCCACATGTCAGCCTCAATACTGCTTCCTCTGTCTCTCCTGACTCGGGGACCCCACCTGTCAGCCTTGGGATTCCTTTTTCTTTTATTCCTTTTCTTTCCTAAAAATAATTTTAATCATTTTAATCCCAAGAAATTAACTCCAACTTTGAAAATCCATAACTTTTAAACTGTAACTCCGTTTGAACCCATTCAACTCTCAAAATTTTTCTAAAAATGAGATCTACACATTGGCACTATTAGTTGTATGAGATAGGTTCTGATTATTGGTGTTTTTGCCTATTTTCTTTTTGTGACACGTAGAGACCGTTCCCGAGGAGTCACTGAAGGACGATTTTGTCGAAGACTCGCACGACCTCGAGCAAGGCAAGTCACCCTTGACCATATTGGACCCATGATTTAAAATTTATTTTGATTTCGAAAACTTGCATAATTAGGAACACGGCTGTTATCGGCCGCGATTCATAATCGAATCTGTTCGGCCTAACCCATTTGCTGCATTTTCACCTGCCTTTAATAAATTGTTACCCTGACCTTTGTAGCCCTATCATCTTGATATTCATACTTGAGTATGAATGTCGACGATGCCATTTTCTCTAAAATAAAAGTTTGACGATGGGAAAAACTAGGGTTTTAAATAAAAATAATTTCAAACCTCGACACCCTTGGTTGAGCATTTGCGAAATAAAATAGTTTTACAAAACTTGGTCATGGGTCGTCGCTGCCTGTGTGGCTCCGACTCCGCGTGACTTTTAAGGACCATTTCCTTGAGGAATTGCACTGAGCATATAATAGTGCGACCACACGGGTGGAATGGGACGCATCTGGCTGAGTAACTAGTATTCCCAGGATGGTTTTTGGTTGCTAATAAATGTGGGAATGGTTGAGTGCCAAGAGGGCGATATACCCCCATCCCTAAGTACAGGAAATGAGTTCCTGGTACTTGGTTGAGAGGACCCATTTATAGGACAACGTGCTATCCTCAGAAAGATCTGGAAAGGCCTTGTTGCGAACCTCCCCGCTTGGCCAGTGTGGGAGTAAGCTCGCGTCGTGTGGGAAAAGCGTGCACTCTTTGTAAAGGTCTATGAACTGTTCGAACAGCCGTGCCCACGGTTATGGGTGGATGTGAAGTGATTTCTCTAGCGTAGATTTTATTTTATAAGTATATGTGCAATTGTTTTGCGGGTTGGGACACTACAAACTTCCAACCCTTGCGCAACGAAGAGAAAACGTTGCAATAGGCCCAATTTGGTTACAAAAGGTAGTTCTTACCACCAAATCGCGTTCGTTGCCAATGGTTGCAAAAAGTGACGTTGCAATAAGAACTTGCAACCGTTGGTAGTTTGGCGTTGCAAGAGTTAGCTTTTCTTGCAACCATAGCTATCCGTTGCCAAGCATGGCAATAGGGCGTTATCACAACATTCACTGGCGTGGCAATACGAGCACTTGCCACGCTCGTCTTCGTAGCAACAGGTGGTAAATGCAACGAGCGATAGCGTAGCAATAGAATTTTGTTGCCACGCTAGAATTTTGTTGCCTAAGGTGTTGTTGCCATGACCGTTATGCCATGGCAAGTAAACCATTTGCCACGCAATTTTATTCGTTGCGAGAGAGTATACATTATTGCCACGATCGCTGTGGCGTGGCAAAAGTATCATTTGCCACGCTTTTTTATTCGTTGCAAGAGATGATATGGTATTGCCACGGTTGTCGTGGCGTGGCAATAGTATCATTTACAACGTAAATAAGTCTGTTGCCATAGAGCATATTACCACGCATCGCGGCTCGTAGGCATAGCTTTTATTGCAACGCTAGTAACATTTAATTTAGGTTTAATAAATTATCATTGCAAATCAATAAACCATAACAAAAGCAATTGCACTCACATATATTAATTATAATCAATCATTCAATATGTTGCCAAACCATGGAAATAGTAGCTAAAATCATAAACGAGTGTACAGTTCACTCATTATTTGACAACTTTTTAAAAACTTCCTAACATCTATGCAGCACTCGAGAGTTTCCTAGCAGCCCAACATGTCATCGCCTCGGCTATGTCCTCGCTTGATTATGAGCCTCCCACTGAAACCTTGTCCACCTACTGCCAAAAGAATAAGATTGGGATATTAGAACAATATTAAGTTTACTAATTCTTGCACAAAATGTAACGAGATTCAGATATAACATGGTTCTAATTAATCAAAACTATGGAAACAGTGATGTACATATAATCAGTTTGCTATCAAATTCTCTGAATTTTTAAGATAGCAGCAGTACAGTTGATTAGAAAAATCATAACTAGAGTTCTATACAACAAAAATTTATATTCTTTTACAATACGGAAATCCCATGAAATTCTCTACATCTTTCTAGTTATTTGTTAAATAAGATTCTGCAGTTATTATGGTCGAAAAACACAAACGCCCACTACTGTTCAGAGCAAGGTCAAAACCTGACCGGCTATTTACAAAATTCATAACTCCCAATTCTCCAGGGCTAAAATCATGACCTTTCATGATGACAAACATCTCTAAACCCTCTACAACTTTGGTATTATCAAGTATCACAGAAAAGGTAAATTACTGCTCGGAACAATTCATCCAATCAAAACTGCACAAGCTGCAGTTTTCAGCACGTATGTTAAATGTATTTTCTACATTTCCTAGTTCTACAAGGAAGGTCACATTTGATAAAATTTCAGCAAATGATGCAAGAATTTAGATTCCAATTAGCTGATAACATATTGCAGTAGTTACCTTCCTCCTTTTGGGATTATTTCTTGTTCTATTCATCAGCTGCTGTGAAGTGATATATGTCTTCGGTGCAGCCACATTTGCAGTGTTTTCGTTGAAAAGACTTTTGCTGAGAGCTGCAGTACTTTTACTGGAGCGAGTAGGTGCTGGTGCATCTTTTTGTACGGTGACAACGCTTCCAGGCTGAGTCTACAGACATTAAATTGTTTGATCTATTTTAGCTATAGTTCAAGGTACATAGCTCAAGATATATGGAACATAGTGCAATAGTGTCATTATCTCCTGTAACCCATCTTCATTTTCAGTTTCATGTTCACCAGTCCCATCTTCCTCTTGTATGCTTGGCGCAACTTGTATACTGGCATTGTTTTGCGGGGTACTCTACACATACAAATATTGTGGTAAAAGATTAGGCATCATAATCATAAATTTATTAAGAGGACAAAGGATGAAAAATTATTCTAATACCATATTCATAGTTCCTTCTTTGTGCTGCGCTAGCATATTAAGAAATTCTTGCTTCATTTCTTCTCTTATGTTTATCTTAGCATTTTCTAGCTCCTCTTGCATCCTCCTCCTATTTTCTTCTTTCTCCCTTTCCCTTTCTACAGCTTCTTGCGCAATCTGTTCTTTGAGCTTCTCAACCTCCGCTTCAAAAGCAATGCTCTTCTCCCTAGCTACAGCTTGAGCACGTGCATGTACTTCAAGATTCTCTTTCATAAGTTCTCTGTGAGTTCGATACGTAGCCAAATATCCATGTCCATGTAATTTGGATGATTTGATTTGTGTTGTTTCTTTGTAGCATGACTGGAAAATCATGTTCTCCTCAACAGTTGTAAGTGTTTGTCTATCAGGTTCTAAGCCAATCTCACCAATTTTCATGGCTGCATTTTCCTAAATTAAATAACAGAACCTGTTAAGAGTTGCTTGACACAACCAGCAGCTATAAAAAAGGCTTGATGAAACATTTACTCACATATACTGAAGATGATACAGAATTTGACCATCTACCATGTTTTGTGTGAGTGGTCCTCCAAAGAAGAAGATCACTTGGCTCTTCACTAGTTTCTTGGTCTCTCTAGGATGCCACAATACAATTCAACACACAAGTATTGCATCATACAAGGGAAGGACTAGATTAGTGTATCCAATGATTACCTGCTCACGCTACACTGTGAGAAGTTTTTTGAACCCATCAGATGCCTGGTTCTTTGCTGCTGACGGTTGGAGGAGTTCTGGCTGCTAACTTTCTGCAGAATGAGAACAAGTGGTATGTAACAATGCAACTAAGGTTGATCAAGTTTGTTTGACAAAGTAGATTTTACTAGAACTGACCTTGAATTTATCAGATCCAAAATACAACTGCAAGTAGTGCCACTCAAGAAGGTGTATTTCTTCGGGTTTATTTTGTATCCTCTCACCATAACTATTATAAGCCCTGTATGTGGCACTCAGAGCTGATCGCCATCCTTTGTACCGCTCCTTGGCAATGTTCCATATTTTCTTTTTTTCTTTTATCCTCATCATCAATGTTGATGAAGTTCCACCTAAGCTGTTTACCATTAAAAAGCAATCAAATGTTTCATCACAATTACTTATACGCATCGCACGAGTAGGAATCAAAAATAGTACACATCATACCAGTATCTCATCTGCAATTTCTTTTTTGACTTGTTCTTTTATATCCTTCCAACTGTTTACTCCAATTAGTGGGGCCCATTTCCTTGTAAATAATACAACCTCATCGACAAATGCACGGGTATTCGGTCCAATGGGACCTCCACGCCTTTCTGAAAATTCGATTGGGAGTTTTTGAGTGCGTTCCTTAACTCTCTTGTTGCCTACTGTAAATCCTTTAACAGTGCCATGACCTCTTTTCTTGCGTTGATTGGAGCCATGTCCTTGCAAAAAAGACAATAACAAACTTGAGCTGTTCTAGTTCTCAATTAAGATATGCGAACGTATTAAAAGTACATGCATGATCACAAACCATTTCCCTCGTCCCTTGCCTTCCTTGCATGGCTTGGCCTATTTGAGGGTGGTGTCGCATTGCTTCCATTACTTTCATCGTCTTCGACTATGATACCATCGGTGTCACGTTGCTCAACAAATGCCACTGCACACAAGGTTAAAGGTTCAGTTTTAAAAAAAATTAGTAGTAAAATACACTGGTTGAAGAAGAAAAATAAATTACTAATTTCTGGAATGTCCCCTTTCATCCTTAAAAATTCCTTGTACGTGTTGACTGTTTGATCCCTAGTGTCATCCTTCAAATCTGTTAGTCACCAAAAACATGTAAGATAAGGTGTAGTTTATATAAAGGTGCTAAGATTATGAACAATACGAAAACATATGCGGAAACATAGATGATATACTTTTGGATTGGTCCTGTGGTAGCTTCTTTAGCCAGTCCTTGTATGCATCAAAAGGATCATCCATAAACGGATGCTCATCTTCTTCCAGCTGCTGCCTTGGTCGCTTGAGGGGTGTTATGCTGACTTGCTGTGCTGTCTCTTGCTCCTTTGAGAGTACTAATCTGATTTCCTTCTCACTCTCATTGTCTTGTAGCATAATCTCTGCATGTCTGACATAATCGAGGGGCTGAAGAGTAGCTACATCTCTTCCACAACGCTTCTTGTAGTATAAGAAGTCCCGGACAGCATACCCAAGCTGGTCCTTAAGAGATGTCAAGGTTGAGAATTTTATATCAGGCCTTTCCACTTTGAACATTACATACTCCTAATCTGGAAGTCCATTCTTGCAATGAACATAAAGAGTCCACATTTCACCCGTGCCACTGCATACATACGACAATGGTTGATAAATAAACAAGAATAAAAAAAGGTCAAGTATTACCCATTGGCAAAATCTTAACTTAAACAAAAAGATTCAAAGCCCACACTCTCAACATCAATATAAACCAACATATGGAAATAATATTTGACATGTTATAGATGGATATTTCTGTGGAAGGGACAAAGACTACAAATGAATTCCTATTATAAAATACAAAAGAGTGTAAACAATTTAACCATGTCATGCTCTACGCCTGTACGTTTGCATAGCCTTACCAAATGATTGGCAGAATCTTTCAGTTTGCAAGAAAGATCTATCCAAATATAAAAATCCAATGAGGTTCACTGCATGAATGTGCAAATCCGAAGTACTAAGATTCATACTACTCCCTTGTCCAATAGTTCAGTTTTATAACAGAAACAAAGTAGATACAGAGAGTAAAAATTCGTTTTTCTGCTTGTTTGCTTGAGCCACCGATGTGTGAGGAAAAGGCAAAGAACTTGGTACAGCAACAACAGAGAAGATGACCAACGGCACAACCTCGTCCGTGGCAACATCAGGTCACCAGGGCAATGACTTGCCTGCAATCTCGCAAAGACAAAGTAGTACTAGCACATATCCTATTCCACCGCTCGTACAAATACTCATTGTAACTTTCAGGTTTCATTCAGTTAGCTTTTGCTCATTTGACCTTACACGAAAAGTTCATAGCATTGAACCATTACTACAACAATATTCACAGGGCAAATCCACACCCCTCTGCTGCTAATCAATCGACAAGGAAACTGCTGTGGTGGGAATAAACATGAATCTAATAAACTAGATTAAACAAACAATGTACCTGGGGTTATATTGACAAGGAAACCCATGTTCGTCTTCGGTTTCGAGGGCGGCTTCAGTATATTGATGTCGATGGGTGCCCAAGGCGGTGGCGTCGTTGCTGGCACTGATTCCCTGTGGAGGAAGCGTCGTCCTGCCTGTTAGCGTTGCCGGTGGCGTCCTCGACGGAGGCGGCGTCGGGGGTGTCCTGGAATGAGGTGGCGTTGGCGGCGGCGCCATGCCTCTCACGGAGTTGGAGGAGGGATTTAGATCACGATCTAATTGGGGTAGGGGGAGGGGACGTCGGTCATGGGAGGTTATTAGCCCGACATATGTGGCGATCTTTTTTTTTCCGCAGGAATTTGCCGCGGTATGTCGGACGGTTTGGCGCGGTGCGAAACTTTGGCACGGTGGGAAAGTTGGAAATTTTGGCACACAAATTTGGGGGAGGTTCCTAATCAGTGGCGGTTCTAGAGGGTGGTCCGGGTGGGCCTTGGACCACCCTAGAATTTGGCCCAGAAGTACCCCACCCCAAAAAATCAGCCCACTAACTCAACAACCCAATACTGTAGCCTTAGAAGAAAGGGAAGGAGCAGAGAAGCACAAACCAGATCGGGAGGCAGCCGCGCTGCCCGTGCCCGCCGCGCCGGTGCGTGCCTGTGCCCGCCGGTCGCCACGCCGCCTCCTCCCGCCCGTCGCCTGTCGCCGCGCCGCCGCCCGTGCCCGCCGGTCGCCGCGCCGCCTCCCGCCGTCGCCCGCCTGTCGCCGCGCCGCGCCACTGCCGTGCCCGCCGATCGCCGCGCCCCCGCCTCCCGCCCTCGCCCGCCTGTCGCCACGCCGCGCCGCCGCCCGTGCCCGCCGCCTCCCTTCCATCGCCGAGCCGCCGCCTCCCACCCGTCGCCTCTAGATCCCCTCAGGCGGCGGCCTCCATGTCTATCTGTTAGCTGTACTGTATTGCAGGACACATATATATAAAAATATACAGATAGCTGTATTGCAGTATATATATATATATATATATATATATATATATATACAGAGAGAACAGATAGCAGGAATAAACTAGGTACTTAGTTTTTGATCGGTTATCAATTATTGGCAAAGATCCCACACAAAGAGATGATTGGCCAAAAATATATGCCGTGGTTGGAGCATTTGAATCATTTGATTTTGTTTTCAGTGCACATTTGATGCTTGTCATTCTTGGATATACAAATGAGTTGTCTTTGTCTTTGCAAAAGAGAGACCAAGATATTGTTAATGCAATGTCACTTGTAACTTTGGCCAAGGAAAAAATACAAAAACTAAGATCCAATGGATAGGAGGAATTCTTTGAAGGAACTGTTGTTTCATTTTGCACTAAACTTGCTGGTGGTGTTTTTTTTTAATTTTTTATGTAACCATTAAAGTGGAGAACCTTAGGTATTGCAACGATGTAATTTTTCGTTGCTATATGCACAACCTTTTTGCAACGAACGAAACTATTACATACAACGAAACCATAATCGTTGCAACCTTAGTGATTGCAACGATTTATTTTTTTTCGTTGCTATATGCACCACTTTTTTGCAACGCAAGCGACTATTATATACAACGAAACATATTCGTTGCGACATAGACGGGCTATTGCAACCATCATATAAAGAGTTGCAATATCACCTTAGTATTGCAACGACAATAAACTTGCCCGCAACGCAAATGAAATCGTGGCAACAGGAATCACTTATTGCAACCATTCAATAATTTGTTGCGATAACACTTACTTTTCGCAACGATCTCCATACTTAGGGCCACGAAACAATCTTCGTGGCAAAAATCCAATCTATCGCAACCAAAAGTGAAAATCGTTGTGATAACAACCCTTGTTGCAACCAAATCTCGCCGTTGCGACAAAAAAACGTGGCATAAAGGTCAGAAGTTAGTAGTGGGATCCGTTACCAGAATCGGTCTGTGTGACTAATGGATGGCCTGTGTGGCCTGAAACGCGCCTGTGTGGCCCAGGGTGTCAGATGACACCATAGTTGAGTTGTCTAAGTTAAGTGACAAGTTTTCAAATAAAGAGAATTCACCTAAATGGAGGTACTAGAGGATGGTACGCTCCGAATCGAAAACTGTGACAAGTCTCAGACTTGTGGAATGGGTTGAGACACGAGTCTCTTCCTGACTAACTTAACTGTGGTGAGTTGTTGCAAAGCAACTCATGGAATGGATTGAAGCGCGAGTTTCTTTCCAACAACTCAAAGAGCACACTTAGAGTTTTAAAACCACAAAATCTTTGAAAATCACTTTTGCAAAATAACCCTAACCTTCCTTGCTAAGCCTTGCATGCCACTAAATTTCCGTGACTTGCTGAGTACCTCGTGTACTCACCTTTGCTTACCCTCTCTCAGAAGTCTACGAAAATAAAGACCCCACCCTCAGCCAGTTATATCAGGACCAAGTCGAGTACGAGGAGTTTTAGGGTTTCGATCTAGGTCCCAAGCTTTGCTTGTGAGTATAGGTTTACCCGTGTTTTTTTCCACTGCCTACTTTTGTAATGTATCGTTGCATGTCTCGGGTTCTGTCTGAGGCTGCAGTTCTTGTAAGGACTATGTATAATAAATAAAGCAAGTTTGGCTGTGATCTACCGATGTCCTGTATGTAACAGCTGGTCTCTTGGGACTGGTATAGGTATTACAGGTAACAACGTTCCTCCTCTGTTAACCCGTACGGGTTAGCAGGAGAGGGGCGTTACAAGTGTACGCTTTATCCACACAACGCGAGCTTACTCCTTCACTAATCAGGTGGGGAAGGTTTACGACAAGGTCTTTCAGGAGCCATCCCATGATACCTCATGCTTAAAGATGGGTCAAACCAAATCTCATTTAAGCATCAAGTTTTAATCAAATACCCCCCAAACACTTTGACCGAATACTTGGCAAGTTTCCGTTTCTTGCTCTACTTAGGAACCCGAGATATCCCCAATCACCTTATCTCAGTGTTCCATATCTACTGGCATGCGAGGTAACTCTGTTCCGGCTGAATACTTAGCCAGGGGCGTCCTATACCACCCGTGTGGTCGCACTGTGCAACGAATCAGAACTGAATGTTGTATGCCGATTTTACGGTGTAAGTGCTGTGTGCCGTCCAGCGGCAAACAATTCTGTCCTGGATATCAGGTTGAAGTTGTACCTAGGAAATCATTGCCCATAACCTGATGAACTCGAGCAACTCCTCTTGCGTTGAGATATTGCGGAGGCCCTGAATCCACAAGATCAAAAGTAGGAACATAGGCTTGCTCATGAGCTCACCAATGGTGGTGAGCGTCGAGCTGGCAGAAGCGATTTCAGTTTGAGAACATGGAGGAGAATAGCTCAAGCTCACCAACAAGATGGCCAGCGATGCCAGGAAAAAGGATCCATCAAGTCCAATGGGCAGCAAATTGTAAAGCCATCTGATTCAAAGCAAAAACATGAGATTATACATTAGTATGTAACCTTGGTAAAGAAATAATATCCAATATACAATTCACTCTAAAATTTTTATATCTGTATTATTAAGATTTAAAAGATAATAATAGAAAATAGACCACAATAAAAAAAACTCTAAATCAACTCTAAAATTAAATTAAGTTTCAAAATTCAAATTTTGTTTGCGGCTAATAAGCTAACAAGCAGATGATGGAAGGCTTAAGTTTAAAATTTCAAATTACATTTGAATCTTCATCAAAATCGTTTTTTTAAAAAAAAAACTGGTTCGAAGAAAATCAGATAGAAAAATTGAATGAAACTCGTCCAAAGAAAAAAACTGGACGTAGCTGCGTACTAGGCTGTATTGTAGTAGAAGAAGAGAAAAAAACAGAAGCCTTCCAAACCAGAGTGGAACCTCTCTCCCCTGCCGCCGGCCATGTCAACCGGAAGCCAAAGAGCCCACGCCTTCGCGAGCCCCTCGCCGGTTTCGGAAGGCTTCTTCTCCTCCTCCGGCTCAGTCCCTTCTTCCTCCTCCGCCGCCGCCACGAACAGCGCGTGTAGGACCCCGTCCTCCGCGGAGCCGATGAAGCAGAAGAAGAAGCCGCCCTTCCGCCCCGTCGCCGACGACACCAAGCCCGTCCTCCGAGACCCGGTTCGCTTCTCTCACCGCTTTGCTCACCTATCTCAGAACCCCCACCTGGGTTCTTATTCGAAAAAAAAAGAACCCCCACCTGGGTCTCCGTCCCGCTAGATGGGAGGATTGGCTCTTCCGTTAATCCGTTTGGTGTTTTCATTCTGCAGATATCTCGATCGGACCCTGGGGAGACGGAGCAGGCCGTGCTGCGGCTTCCGCCTTTCCCCTAAGATGTAAGACCCCGCGGCCGAACGACGGTAAAGGAATCTTGCCGCGCCGATCTGTAAAGAAAATGTTTTTAGTTTTTCTTCAGAACCTCAGTCACAACAGTGCGGTCGAATGACCACGATTAGTACTACTTTCACCTGTAGTGAACCTTATAAAATCTGTGTTGAATTAGTTGTTCTGGTGTTCATGAGTGATGACTCACTCGTGAAAAGGATAATACATACATAGGATCTTAATAATGGATGGAAACCACTACTTTGATGGTATCACAAGTTGACAACCGCTTGGCCTTGTAGGACATGTGTTGATGGCCGAAAATGTAACAATTTTCCATCATATAAAAAAAGACGTGTTGATAGATATAATTGGTTTGCAAATAATTTGCATTCTGCAGCAGTAGATCAAGACATGCAGAAATAGAATTCTAGTGGCTATGGAGAGCTTAGAATCCCATTTTATTATCATTGGCATGCAAACCGTGAGGAGTTACAGCAGCATGATAACATATGCCACCATTGACGATTGGGCTTGTCTACAATATAGCAATAACTCTTTATTTTGTAGTGGACCATTTGTGCAACACAACATCTTATTCACTTACAAGCCCAGGTGATTGCTGTTGATAGTGGAAATTACGGATCTGTATTTAGGCTATCTGGACCGATTCATGTAGCACATAATATTGCTTCATGATAATAAGGGATACATTGACGCATGCAAACCTATGTAATTTCATATGTTGAAACACGGTATCACAGATACAGGGATTGGTGAACTCTTGGGTTTGATAAAAAAAATGCTTCAGTTGCATTCGTTTATTGGCATTTTTTTTGCGAGGACATTTATCGGCAATATTGAAACAAATTGATGTCACATCAAACACGTTTTGTGATCAGGCTTGGATCAATGGTGATTTGTTAATTGATTCTAAAATGTGAACCATAAAGAGTCAATGTTGAATGCGGCTCGATTAAACTCAGACTTGGCTTGTTGTCATAGACAATAATAAATCAGTTCTAGAGGGTGAACATCTGAAAAATATGTTGGCTTTTCTGATAGATCCAGTTAAAGTAATCGACTGGATTGTGCAATTCACTGAATTAGGATACTTAACACTTTTGTTTCCCTCATCTTTCTTATCAAGTTTATCGGACCTTAGTATTTTTCTATTGTAATATCAAGCTATGCATTTTTCTTTTTCTTATACAAAGTTTTGAACATATGTATTTCCTTGTGAGGAGAGTTCATATGCTTATGAATCGTTTAATTGATTGTTCTATCCTTTTTGTAGATGTTACTAGCAGGGCTCAAGAATCAGGTACCGACATGATTAGCTGCTACCTTTTTCTTCTGCTCAAGTCTGCCCACTGTCACTACTCTAGTGTTTCCAGATTGTGGTGTGTGTAGTTCGTTACTCTGCTGAACCCTGTAGACGAAAAACCATTCTCTTCAAATGAATGTTCGTTGCCTCATTGGACCATCCATTTCGTCTCTTTTTATCTGATATGTGTGCGAGATCCGGAACAATGTTTTTTCTTCAGCCATAGAATGCTATAAAGTTGCCCCGGGTGGCTTTGATACAACAACCGATGTTTTCGAATTTAATGAGTAAATTAACCATTTTTAGGGAAACTAGCAACTTGGCTCCTAATTTATAGGAAAAACACTGCTCAATTCCCTCCTTTTCTTTTTATTTCTCATTGCAAAGCTGGGGCAAATGCTAGTATCACAAGATGTGACTCATAGTCTCTGAAGGACGAGAATAGCATCTACATCGATTATTCATGCATTGTACATATCATTAGTCGGATTCTTTGTAGAAATTCACACCATTAGTCCGGTTCTTTGTAGGAACTACCCGAAACAGGGGCACTTAAAGCACTACTCCTTCAGTCCTAAATTTAGTGTTAAAAACGTCATACATTAAGGACCGAAGGGAGTATAACATCGATGCAAGGCAATCTCCAATCCCTGGGCGTTGATGTATTCTGCTCCTATGCCTGCCATCGCACTAATGATAACCTAAGTAATGCCCAGGCACTAATCACAAAACCAAAGATTGACAGTGCCGTCTTCCTGAGCAACGCGGCGGCGCCAGACTTGGAAGCGTCATCAACGGCAGCTCCGGCGAACCACCGATGCTTGAGCGCGGCGGCTGCAGTCAGCCTCTTGTTGGGATTGAACGTGAGAAGCCCTTCAAGACGTTGAATCCGTCCCGCGACAGCAGCTTCTCCGGTAAGAGCTCGCGAAGCTGGTCGCCGGCATGCTGCTCCTGCTGCTGCCATTGCCGGACCACGTAAGCTAGGAGCTTGGTCTTAGACTTGAAGGCTTGCGCGCCTTCTTTCCTGGGACACCGAGCACAGCGAAGATCTCGTGGAGACGGTCTTTCAGGCCTTTTCCTTCGAACGGCTCCCCGCCGGAGAGAAGCTCCGCCATGACGCAGCCTAGCGACCACATGTCGACGAGCTCGTCGTAGTCCGGCTTCTCGAGCAGCATCTCCGGCGCCATGTACGTTGCCGTGCCGGCCTTCTCGTACGGTGGCTCCGCCTCCGTGGACATCGCCAACCCGAATCGCATATCTTGACGACGTCGCCGTCCTCGCCGACGAGGATGTTGTCGGTCTTGATGTCGCGGTGGATGATGCGGCGATCGTGCATCGCCTTGACGCCTCTCAGCAGCTGGTGCATGATCCGCCGCACGGTCGCCTCCGGGTAGGCCGGCCATGGCGTTTGACGTACTCGTCCAGGGCATCGCGCAGGCTCGGCCCGACGTACTCCATAACGAGGCAGTACTGCTCGGTGCGAGGGTTGCGCGCGACGCCGTGGAGGCCAACGAGGTAGGGGTGGCCGTGGCAGGCCGCCAGGTAGCAGGCCTCCCGGAGCAGCGCGCCGGCGTCGGCGCGCGGAGGGTCTTCATGGCGACGGTCTGGCCGGTGTCGCGTTGCTCCGCCTTGACGACGAGGCCGAAGCCGCCCTTGCTGATCCTGCCTATCTGCCTGTAGCAGCGGGTGCTGGTGCAGTTGACGCGCCGCCGCGGCGGCTCCCTTCCTGCCGCGGCTTTCTTCCACGTCGCCGGCGGGGTGGCATTCCTCTATCATGGCGCAGATGGAAGCGACCTTCCTGGCTCCCATCGTCCCACGGGCGGCGTGGTCGTCGCTCATGGCGCAGAGTTCGGCAAGCCGCGAGGCCGTCATGATTTCTACCACGTCGTCACCGTCGCCGTCAAGCTTGTCGGCCACGGTGCACACGTCGCCGTCTCCCATGTTGGCCAGGCCGAAGAGATGCTTGCAACTGGCCATGGACGCAATCAGGCCAGGACAATAAGAAGGCCTTTCCCACAGAATTGAATACTGATCGACTAGAGTTCGGAAGACGTCAGTTTGTCAACCTTGTGTTCGGATTGTTAATCTGTTTTGTTCAAGTTAATTTAATCCGATTCGGACTCGAACAAAGCAATTTTGGCTTGCTGTAAATTACAGAGCTTAAAACAAACAACAAAATCATGCATTATTAACTTATCAAGATGAACACAAGTTTGAGATTTGACCACAACGTCGAACTGATTTGACCAAGACCTGACCTAAAACATCAAGTCAAAAAAGGTCAAACTAAACGCCCCTCCGGCCAGACTCCGACTTGGTGAGGCTCCTAAGCCGTCCCAGAATCCTAACCTTGCCCTCCCCCCAACCCCTTCCTCCCTTTCTTCCTCGGCGACTCGTCGGAGAGCTCCGCCGCCGAGTCCTCCCACTGGAGCTCGTCGCCCGCGCTCTGCCTCGCCTTCAGCTCCACGGCGAGCTCCGTCACCGCGGCGTCCGGGTCGTCCCTGTTCTCAGCAGCACTTCTCCCACCTCGGCCGTGTCATCTCCGCGCCGTCACGTATGCAGCCCTCCGCCGCGTGCAGCATCTCGTGGTCCCCGACGCCGACGTACCGGTCGACCAGCTCCCGCATGGCGGGCGCGCCGCACGCGCCGAGGCGCACGTGCACGTCCATTCTCCCCGGCCGGAGCAGCGCCGGGTCGATGTCGTCCACGTGGTTCGTGGTGAATACGATGATGCGCTCCTCGCCGCAGCACGACCACAGGCGTCGGTGAAGTTGAGCAGCCCGGACAGCGTCACCTTGGCCCGGTGGTTGTCGCCGCCACCACCATGTCGCCGCCGTCGGAGTCAGAGTCTGACGAATCGTCGGAGGCGGTGGCGTGGAGCCGGCGTCTTTTGTTCCGTCTCTTGGCGGCGATCCCGCGGTCGCCGGTGAGGTGGAGTGAGCAGTCGATGTCCTCGATGACAATGAGCGAGCGGTTGGTGGTCTGGATGAGGAGAGCGCGGAGGTCGGCGTTGGTGGCGACGCGGGTGAGCTCGAGGTCGAACACATCGTACCTGAGGTGGTTCGCCATGGCAGCGATGAGCGAAGACTTGCCCGAGCCGGGCGGGCCATGGAGGAGGTACCCACGCTTCCATGGCCTCCCTGTTCGGCTGTAGAACTCCCTGCCATCGGCGAACGCCGTGAGGTCGGCGAGGAGGCGCGCCTTAAGGTCCGGGTCGAGCGCGAGCGTGTCGAATGTGGACGGGTGGTAGAACGGCACCGACGACCACGTCGCGGCGCCACGCGGGGACGCCGCGTTCGTGTGCAGCCTCCGCGCCCGCGACGACCGCTCCAGGTGGTCCGCCGCGGCGGCAAGGTGGGCCAGGTATGCCGGGAGCACCGCCGCGGCGTGCCGCTTGGGCAGCCGCAGCGAGAACGACCTGCGCTCGTCGAGCGAGTCCTGGAGCGTGTCGGCGTGGTGCGTCCACACGGCGCGGTGGCCGTTGAAGGCGTCGGCCACCGAGTGGTATGGGGAGAGCGATACGGACGGCGTCGCCGCCGCTCCCGCGTCGTGGCCGCCGCCGCCGGAGACAGCGACGGAGCGCGGCAGCGACAGCGTGAGCCGGGGAGGCGGCGGCGAGGAGAGGAGGAGGGAGCGATGGAGATACAGCTGGACGTTAAGTTCGAGGATGGAAGCTCTCCGGCGAGTGGCAGAGGCGGCAGCGCCGCGGCCGAGGAAGACGACGACGAGTGTGGCCTCGGCGGCGGGGGCGGTGGGTAGGGCGGTGGCGGTCGGCCGGTCAAGGCGGCAGAGGTGGACATGGTGTGTGCAGTGCTCGCGTAGCTGCAACTGCAATGGACGCCGCTGCTGCAGCCCGCACTTGTATTTCAGGGGCTTGTTTCGTTTCTTGCTTTGCTTTCTTCATGCGCGTTCTGCTGCTAAGCAGAGGATGGCTGACTGGTTCGCGCCTTTTTCTACCGCGTTGGATAACGTACGGCCTCAGTGTAGCGCTTTTGCGTGAGGGAGAACACGCCGATGTGAGTGGCCGGTGGCTCCAAACAAAAGCTAACCCTTTTGGTTACATGGGTGCACTTGTAATTAACCTTTTATATATGATACCACTTGACTCTTTAAGTAGTTCTGAAAATACATTAACACACGGTGATGAGTTTTTTCTCCCTCCAATGGAGAGAGATTTGAATTTTTAACGTTTTATATTTAACTATTTAATATCCTGACCCATTATCATTGGGTCAGATAGTCTCACATATCATCCTCACTGTCATTAGAGGAGGTGTTTACACAGATGCTTATATAAAAATAACCGTTTTGTTCTGCCTTGTATAATAGAAATGGTGCTAATTCTATAGCATCGATGTTCGATGACACACTGATGCTTAGTATGTGCTTATGTTAAATCTTATCATAATTAACTAATGTAAGGACCTAACATAAGATGCTTGGATTGGAGGAACGACTTTGATACAGGCGCTCGATTATATGGACATATTAAGCATCTCTATGTTAGCATCTTTTAAGGAAGATGCTATGTTTTCTTTTTTTATATCATCCAAATAATTATAAAAAATTTAATAACATAGATAAATATATGATATCACTCTATAAAAACGTAAAAAGCTTAAATTCGACTTATACGAGTTAAAACAAATTAGCAAACTAAACTCTAACTAGTACATGTACTATTTACAGTCATATTTATTTATTTCAGTCAAATTTAAATTGCAAGTTTGCGGAACATATGAATCTATAATTTTAGTTTTTCGATAGTTATTTAAATGTTACGTAAAAAACGAGGAGACACCCGGCCAAGGGAACAGAATGACTTTCATGTGACACATTAACGGTTTTAGTTTGACACCAGCAGTGCTGATATGTTTTTCGAGGGTCACTTGGAAAGCCTGATGTTGCATGCATGAACTTTCAGGCCGAGCGCGCGCGGACGTCTTGGCCGTACGGAAGCCCCCTAATCTCTCTCATTAAGCCCTAATCACCCCCTAAGTACCATCATTAGTACTTAATAATTTTTAATTATAAAATACTACATAAATAAGCAGAGTAAAAAATTTTAGATTTCAAGTTAAAAGTTTCAAAAATCTAATTAAAAGTTTCAAATTTTAGGTTGATAGTTTTTAAATTTGAGTTGAAAGTTTCAAAAATTAAATTGAAAGTTTTAAAATTAGAGTTGAAAGTTTCAAATTAGTCATATAAAGTTTACTCGATTTTTCTAATATTTTATTTTTTAAATATTTTTTTATTTTTTTACTGTGCACGTAAGGGCAGGCTTGGGCGCGTTGCGCAGACCCAGGAGCTTTTCTATTCATTAGGGATGACTCATGTGCAACTGATATGACGCATGCATTTTGTTGGAAAAGATAGATGAAGAGATGTCACCATGCAAATCCGTAGTCCCAACGGAAGAAAAACAAGTGGAATCCTTGTGTTGCGACAATAAAGTTGTTGCTTGCTCAGCCACGATATCTTCTGTAGCACCTCCCGCCCTGGCATCACCTGCAGCGATACCAGAGAGGAAGCACCCCGCAGGAGATTAGCGTGAACCAACTTCCATAGAACCGCGATGCCGGTACCAGTCCCAGGAAACTAAGCTGGTACCCGCGGTCAACGAAGATGTACCACAGTAAATAGCTAAATACATATATATACCTTTATAAGTCGCGGCCTTGGGCAAGCCCTGAGTAGCAACCGATAAACAGAACAGTAGCAGCGGAACGACAGCGCAGCGAGAACCCAATCCACAAGCAACGGCTTGGGACTAGAAAGGAAACCCTAGTCTTCACTTCAGCTTCACTCTTCCTGAAGGAGGAGAAAAAAGAAATGGATTGAGTACTTACGTACTCAGCAAGTCACGGAAAACGTGAATCATGCAGGCTATCAAGAGAGGCTAAGGTTTATTTCGCAAACCTTTTTCATTTGAAAATATTTTCGAAAACCTAAGTGTGGATTGTCTCAATGTGATTGGAAGGAGGCTCTTGCCTCGATCCTGTCCGCGAATTGCTTTTCAACAACTCGAGCGGACTAACCAGATTTTAATTGATCTTAGATATTCTTATACCGCCTATCGGATCACGACAGCGGCTTAGTAGATCTGCCCTCAAGCAGCTTCCACTGTATACTCATCTATTACTTTATTTTTAATTTCGTCCACTCAGGACGTAATCTCATTTTTCACTTCTGTCCCATCCAGGACGTCATTTTATCTCATCTTATCTCAGCGACTCCTCGAGCCATTCATAACTTATCTCATAACTCATCTCGATGGCTCTCCAAGCCATCCTTAAACTCAACTCAAACTGCTTCCGCTCTGGAAGCCTAATCTATGATGCCATACGACATCCTGGTTCACACAGCCCCGTTTCAGACCACTCAGGTCATCCATCAGCCACTAAGGCCGATTCTGGTAACGGTTCCCATACCACAAATCACTTTTGCAAACACTTGCAAACAAATCTACGCTAGAGGAATCACCTCTCATTGCCCGTAACCGTGGGCACGGTTGTTCGAACAGTTCGTATACCTTTGCAAAGGTTGTACGCTTTACCCACACGACGCGAGCTTACTCCCACACTGATCAGGTGGGGAGGTTCGCGACAAAGCCTTTCCAAAGCCTTCCCAGGATAGCTTCTGCCCTATAAATTGGTGCTCACACTCAACTAAGTATCAGGAACTCATTTCCTGTACTCAGGGACGGGGGTATATCGCCCTCTTGGCACCCAGCCGGTCCCACATTTATTAGCAACCGAAAACCATCCTGGGAACACTAATTACTCAGTCAGGGGTGTCCCATACCACCCGTGTGGTCGCACTGTGAGATGCTCGGATGGAATTCCCCAAGGAATCGGTCCTTATATGCGAATACGAAGTGCCACCACACAGGCGATCACTTTGCACCGCGAAAATTTTCGCAAATGGATTTTGTTTCGTAAATCTCGCCGACATCGCATGCCGGATTTTCAAAACCATTTAGAAACCCAAATTTTCCCAGATCGACAAACAATTGTGTTATGAGTGGAACCATCGGAATCCATGCTCAAAGAGCACGGTCACCGAGGTACCACGGGATGGAGCGACAAGGAATGGGGTACCAAAGTCCTACGGGAGTTGTGCAACTAATAGGCAGGTCCGTCGGTTCGACACGCAAACCGAGGCCAATCAATTTATTGTGCACACTAGCCATGCAATTTTGCAAACAAAACATTTTAAATTTTAGGAGCAATATGGTCAAGGAGTGACTTGCCTCAGTCTTCGTCTTCAAACTTCATGAAAATCCGACGTCCGACGAATTTCCGAAGCGTCGACTACGCGCGAAACGAGAGAAAGACACACAAAGTCCTATAAATAACATACTATTATTAATAACTAATAGTACCATGAGATAGATCTCATTTTTAGAAAAATTTAGAGACTTGAACGGGCTCAATCAGAGTTATGATTAAAAAGATATGAATTTTGGAAGTTTCGATGATTTTCTGGAAAAAGAAATGATTATTTGGATTTTTGGAGAAAGGGACTGACAAATGGGGCCATGGACAGTGACTGGGAGAGAGAGGGTTGATGATGGTGGCCTACTTGTCATTGGCACAGGAGAGAGAAAAAGAGCAGGCCCACTTGTCAATGAGTTAAGGAGGGGAAAGGATTGGGGCCCACATGTCATGCATATCAGATGAGAGAGGAAGAGGTGGATGACATAATGGTCCCACATGTCAATGACCAAGGATGGAGAGGATCTGACCGGAGGGCCCACGTGCAGTGAGAGAAGGGATGCATGGGCCCACATGTAATTGAGAGGCTCGGTTTTAATTAAAAGGGACGGGCCCACTGTCAGAGGGAGGCTGGGAGGAGGAGGAGTGCCGGACGGCTACAGGGAACGGTCGGCAGAGAATCGACGGCGCACGGCGCCGGAGGCTCGCCGGCGAACGGGGGCGAGGAAGGACGGGCGGCCAACTATATTGGGATGCGGAGGAGATGGCGAGGATGATGGACGGCTCGGATTGGCACAGCGGCCACCGGAAGATGGTCGGCGACGGCCGTCCAGAGACGGCGGCGGCGGCGGAGGGATGAGCTCGTCGCCGTCGACCATTTAGACGGCGGATTGGTTTGGGTTTGGTTGGTTTAGATGTGGTATCACACGAGGAAGCTAGGGGAGGGAATTGATTGGACTCTACCTTCAGCTCTGGTGAGATTCAGAGCGGCGGCGACGGCGAAAATCGGTGGCGCAATTTGGGCGTTTCGGGTGTGGGGGCTAATCGATGGAGGGGAGTGGCGGAGGGGGTCTGTGGTGGTCCAGGGAACTCGGCGGCAGTGGTGGCTTGGCTAGAAGGGTTCTGGAACGGCGGTGGAGCTCTGGTCAGAAGGCGGCGGAGAGAATCTCTCGGCGGCAGGCTTGCTTGGGTGTTCGGCTTGGCGACCGGAATGACGGAGGGGGTGCTCCTATTTATAGAGGAGCTTGGGAGCTATCGGGCAGTGGATAAGGGTGATGGGAGCACGGGATAAGCTCGAGCTCAGCCGTCGAGGCGCATCAATGGCGCGGCGCTGTGGCCTGCGTCATCCGCGCGGCTGAGGGAAGAAATGGAGCGGGGAAAAGATGGGGAAGTGATGGGACAGTGTGCCTGTGCACGCATGATGTCATTGAGCGACTGGCGGTGAGGAAAAAGAGGGCGGCGGCAAGCTTTTTGACCGCGAGCTCGCAGCGGCGACGGCGGAGCGTGTTTTGCGCTGAGCGGCGGGCAGCGGGGTGGATGATGATGTCCGCATGGTTTTTATGGCGACGACCGTGCGGTATGAGCTTGCACAGGGAGGGAACAGGGAGCGGGTTCGGGAGTTTTCCAGAGAAGAGAGAGAAGACGAGCGGCGAGCGGAGGAAGAAGTTGAGGTCGACGACAAGGACTGACAGGCGGGGTCGGGCGGCAGCGTTGATCTCGGCCGTCCACGCGGCTGCATCGGGTGGCTGAGGCAGCGAGCGGGGTGAGGGCGGCTGACACGCGGGGCCCGCGGGATTTTATCCACGCGCACGCGCAGCGCGGGCCAAGCAGGCTGGTCGAGAAGGAAACAGGAGCGGGCCGGGGAAGGGAAAGAGGCTGCCCGATGTGCACAGTAGAGTTTAATCTTTTCCCAGGAATTGTTTGGATAGGATTTTTGAAGAAATGGATTTTGTAAATCGATTTAAATAGGATTTCAAATCCCTACAAAAATTTGTGGATTTTTGTGGAGGCTCTGGAGATGATCTTGGAGAAATATGAAGGCTATTTTTATTTGGAATATTATTCTCAGAAAACTTAAAACTAAGGGGAATTTAAGATGGACTCATATATGCACATATATTCATGTATATATATAGATATACATGAGAGAGGGATTCGAGGAGGGTTTTGGAGGGAATATTTAACTTGAATTTAATTCTTAGGATTTGAGGCAAATGTTGGGAAGAGGGCTCTCGATGGTTTTTAGAGTTTTTGAGTGGAGCAGAAATCAGAGGATTTAAAATAGAGGGATTCAAGGGCAAATTTCGAAGGGTTTTATTGGAGAGCTTCGAATTGCAAAATTTGAACCCGAGTATTTTTAGGAGGAGTGAACTAAGAGTATTTTAATCAAAGGATTCAGAAGGGATTCGAGGAGAACTTTGAATTTGAAATTTTTCAGAGGAAGTTTGAGAGAGACAATCGAATTGCAAAATTCGAGTCTCGGGTTTTTAGGAGAGAGTTTGGGACCGAGGTTTTAGGGTTTCAAAGGAGGTTTAGACTGAGATCTACGGCACTTAGTCCTTAAACACACACAAAAAGCCAAAAGTTTTTGAAATTAGGGTTTTTACTAAAATAGTTTTTAACGGCCCGAAAACCGGGGCGTTACATCTTCACATAGTTGCAACTTAATTTTACCGTGAATATTGCAACCTTTTAGGCGGTGAAGAGGCGCCAATGATCGGGAGAGACGCCTCTCTTGAATCGCTGGATGTCTGTGTAACGCCCCGGTTTCTGGGCCGTTAAAAACTATTTTAGTAAAAACCCTAATTTTAAAAATTTTTTGGCTTTCTGTGTGTGCTTAAGGATTAGTGCCGTAGATCTCATATCAAAACCTCCTTGAAACCCTAAAAACCTCGGTCCCAAACTCTCTCCTAAAATCCGAGACTCGAATTTTGCAATTCGATTGTCTCTCTCAAAACTTCCTCAGAAAAATTCAAAATCAATTACCTCCCAAAAATTCTCTATACTCGGGTTCGAATTTTGTAATTCGAAGCTCTCTAATAAAAACCCTTCGAAAGTCGCCTTTGAAGCCTTTCATTAAAAATCTCCTTATTTTTGCCCAGAACTCCCTTCCCAAAATTCGCCAAATTTATATATTCCTAAAACCCTCAAATCCCAAGAATTAAATTCAAATTCTAATATTCCCTCGAGGTCCTCCAATTCTAATCCATTGCAAAAATCTCCAAATTCCTTTGGGGACCAAATCCCCAAAATGCAAATCGCAATTCAAATCCAGACCCCTTTTAAATCTCCTCTTATCCTGTTCCCAAATAACATCCAAAATAATATATATATATATATATATATATATATATATATATATATATATATATATATATATATATGTGTGTGTGTGTGTGTGTGTGTGTGTGTGTGTGTGTGTGTGTGCGTGCCCAAATCCAACCCACAAAAACCCCTCTCAAAATTTCCCCAAGAATTTCCTCGAGTCAAGTCCAAAATCTCTTTGAAACCTTCCCTACGATTCTCCCATATATGTGTATATATACATACATATATGTATATATCAAAGTCACAATTCAAATCCCCTTGATTAATTCCTAAGAATATTACAAAAAAACCAAACACCAAAATCCAAATTAAAATACCCTTTCAAACTCTCCAAAAATCCCTCAAAACAAATCTTGGAAATTATCAAAATCTACTATTCACTTGGGCCGTCCCCTCTTCTTCCTCGGCCCACTCGGCCTCTGCTTCCCACAGCCGAGCCAAATCTCCCCCCCCCCCCCCCGCTGACAACCGGGCCCCACGGCCAAGAGCACCCCACACACGCACGCGGCGCGCACGCTACGCTCCTGGGTCCCACCGATTAGGCGTAGCCAACACCAGCGCACGCGGCCGCCCGTGCGTGTGACACGCACTTGGCAGTGGGCCTCCTCCGACAGAGCACCACGGGCACCGGCACGCGGGCCCCTGCTATCGGACGGCATCGTCATCTCCCCGTTGTCTTCTTCCTCCCGCACCGCTCTCTCTCTCTCTTCTCTCGATCTTTCTTCTCTGCTCCTCGACCCATACCTCCTTGCCTCCATCCGCTTGAGCACATGCGACGTCGCTCCCGTCCTATCCGCCCCAGCAGCCCGGCGCAAATTATGCTCCACCACACATGGTCGCCTCGGCCAAAGTCTTGCCGAGCTAATCGGCGAGCTCCCAAAGTCAACAACTGCGTGCGCAATCCTCGTCTCGTCCTGTCATCATCTCCTCTGCCCTCATCTCTTCTCTGGCAACTGCGTGGCACGTGATGACGCATCCCCAGTGCTCGCCATATCCACCCCGGCTCCATCATGTCGCCTCTGCCATAGCCATGCCCCGCTGCCGCACCGTCTTTCTCTCTCGTTGCAACGCACCACCTCTCGCGCCTACAAATCCGCCGCTCGCCGTCTATAAATAAGCCTAAGACCCCGCCGTCGCCCCCACTCTGAGCCACCTTCTCACCACGGTCTCTCTCTCCACCGTCACCATAACCGCTCAGCCTCACCCCAATCTGCCTCCCTCGAGCCCAATCAACCGAACAAACCCCACCACCGAGCTCCTCATCGCCTCACAACTCCGCTCGTGCCTTCCAATCCGTCCAACGCTCCCAATAAAAAAAACCCCAAATCGGCCATCGTCGTTCGCCATTGCCGCCGCTTCGGATCTCATTGTCGCGCAAGTAGGGGTCAATATCTCCCTCTATTCCTACCTCTCCTCGAGCCGCACCCAACCGACACCTTCCGGTCCCCTCCGCCGTTGGAACGGTCGCCGGCGACAACCTTCCGACACAACACCTCACCGCTGCCCACTGGACGCCGTCACCCGCAGCCGTCGGCCACCATCCAAGTAATCCAAGCTATCCATCCCCCTCACCACATCCCCTTCGTTCCATTCCCGCACTCCGCTTTCTCCAGTGAGCCGTCGCTCGCTGAATCCTTCCCGGCCGTCGTCCTCCGTCGATTTTCCGCCGCCATGGCCGGCCGCCCACCAAACCCGCGCCTCCCATGTCTGACCTGTGGGCCTCGCCCCACTAATCCACCCAAGCAACCAACAGGTGGACCACCCCTCCTAATTTAATCCTAAACCTTTGACAAGTGGGCCCATACCAAATAAGCGCACAGTGATCCCAAACAGTTAAACCCCTCACTTACACATGGGCCCCGCACGGTTAAATATATATATATATATATATATATATATATATATATATATATATATATATATATGACTCAATGACAAGTTGGCCCATGCACAGTAAAGCACAGTAACTCCCTCCTCCTCTCACTGCATGTGGGCCCCTTTTTATTTTAAAACCCACTTTTTAATCAACACTCACTGACATGTGGCCCACACACCTAAGCATCTCTCTCTTTCACTGACATTAGGCCCCACTTGTCAGTTAAAGGATATTCCAGAGAATATTCCTATCCAAAATTCAATTAAATCCTTTACTTTTTCCTGAAAAATCCCTAATACTTCAAAAATTCACATCGTTCAAACCGTAACTCTGATTGACCCCATTCAAGTCTCTAAATTTTTTTAAAAATGAGATCTACCTCATGGCACTATTAGTTATTAATAATAGTATATTATTTCTAGGGTTTTGTGTGTTTTTCTTCTGTTTCGAGCGTAGTCGACGCTTTGGAAAATCATCGGACGTCGGATTTTCGTGAGGATTTAAAGACGAAGACTGAGGCAAGTCACTCCTTGACCATATTGCTCTAAAATTTAAAATGTTTTCATTTGCAAAATTGCATGGTTAGTGATACGGGGTCGCTTGATCTTCCCGATGTAGGATCTGGATACTCACGTGGATTTGATGAATCGTAGTGATCCCATGTTGCCAATGCAAGAGTTAGCACTCTATAATTCGCCCAACCTCACGTGCTGAACTTCACGATCACCGATGAAGTTCTATTGCGCTCCCAATTTCCAACGGAAAAGGTTGAACAATCTTGATTTCAGGGAACTCCCAATTCCCTCAAGTTGGTTCGACCAACGGAAAGAACAAGAGTATCCTATTATCAAAAGTGGTTCCCTTTACAATGGGGGTCTACCCCTCAATATATAGTCTCAGCCTAAGGCTATTTAACACTAAATTTTCCATGTGGTACTATTCACACGCAAGCTATTGTAGCACGGTACTGTTCACGGGTCTGGTACTGTAGCGCAGAACTATTCATGGGCTGGATACTGTTCATGCCGTGGACTTGTGCTTCCATGGATGACGGCCACATATCCTTGATCTCCATCCATCACTGACTCTTCAAACCTGAGCACAAGTAAAACATTGTTTTTAGGTAGTATAAAATTCTCATTAAAATTAATGGCATATTCATTAAGGAGCAGGTTCACCTAAGATTGTAGTTTCTTGGCTCGTGCTCTTGTTATTAGTCCTTTGACATTACTAGCGATGTCCTATCATCCCCCTTCTTGAAAAGGAGTCGACCTCGACTCTACACAATCTTGTCCAAAGAAGGGTGATAGATCAGCAACATTAAATGTAGAACTTACCCCATAATCATCACCGGAAAGTTCAATCTTGTATGCATTGTCATTGATCTTGGCGAGAATTTTAAAAGGTCCATCACCACAGAGCATCAATTTGGATCTACGCTTCTGCGGAAAGCGATCTTTGCAAAGGTGTGCCCACACTAAATCACCTGGTTCAAACAGCATTTGCTTTCTAGATTTGTTAGATTTGGAAGCATAAGCACGTACCTTCTTTTCAATTACCTCTTTGGTTGTGGCATGGAGCTTTTTCACAAAATCAGCACGTTTAGAAGCCTCCATATTTGCACATTCTTGTAGTGAGTGAGGAAGTAAATCAAGGGGTGTGATTGGTTTGAAGCCATACACCACTCGAATGGACTCAATTGAGTTGTGAATGTACCGCCTTGTTATAGCAACTTCACATGTGGTAGACAATCTTCCCACTCTTTCAAGTTCTTTTTATCATGGTACGTAGCAACGTGGAAAGTGTGTGGTTCACCACCTCCGTTTGCCCATCTGTTTGTGGTACAAGTTGTTGAAAACATAATTTTCCCAAGCTTGGCCCACAAAGTCTTCCAAAAGTAGCTCATGAATTGACGTCTTGATCTAAACAATGGTCTTGGCATTCCATGCAATCTCACAATCTCCCTGAAAAACAAATCAGCTACATGCGACGCATCGTCGCTCTTATGAAGGAATAAAATGTGCCATTTTAGAGAACCTATCCACAACAACAAAGAGAATCCCTTCCCCTCTTGGTCCTAAGCAAGCCTAACACAAAATCCATGCTAATATCTTTCCAAGGACGCTAGGAACAGAAAGTGGAGTATACAAACCATGTGGATTGAGTTTTGACTTCGCTTATGGCATGTGATTGTATCTTTGAACAAACCTCTCGACGTCTCGCCTCATCTTTGGCTAGTAGAAGTTATCAGCAACATCATGTAAGTCTTCCCCTCCAAAATGCCCCATCAATCTCCTACTGAGATTCCTGCAACAATAACAAATGCACAGAGAATCCGGAAAATGAGCTATTCATGCGAAAGAGAAAACATGAATATGAAACTTATCCCACCCTTTCCATCTTTGCAATTTGAATATGGCTGCAAATTCATCGAAGATATAAATCTTTTAAACTTTCCAAACCCGGTACCTTTACTTCCCACTGAGTCAAGCAATTTTCTAGACAAAGCATCAGCTACCAATCGATGCTCTTTTGCCTTTCTATATTTGACAATGTATGGAAAGTCTCAATGAATTCTACCCACTTAGCATGTCTACGATTCAATTTCGCTTGGCCCTTTAGTATTTCAAAGATTCATGATCAGAATGTATTATGAATTCCTTAGGCAAAGATAATATGCCAAGTTTTCAACACACCACAAGAGCATATATTCTTTAATCATAAACAGGATAATTTAATTGGCACATGAAGTTCTTCCATTGAAATATGCAACAGGTTTCTTTCTTCGCATCAAACACACCAATACTATTCCACTAGCATCACAACAATCTCAAAAGTTTTTGTGAAATCAGTAAACAGCAAATGGTGCTCAGTCACATTTCTTCAATTCAGTAAAAGCTTTGTCTTGTTTTTCTTTCCCACTCTAAAAATCACTCCCTTTTAATTAATTCATTTTACTGGCAATAATTGCTGAAATCTTTTACAAATCGCCATAGAAACTAGCAATCCCATGAAGCTAGAATTTGACTAACATCACAGGAATTGCCAATTTCTAATAGCTTCAATTTTAGATTCATCCACTTCAATCCATAAGCGAAACAACATAGCCTAGAAACACAACCTTTCTAGTGCAAAAGTACACTTCTCAAGATTGCATACAAGTATTCTTTCCTAAGCACTTCTAGCACTTGTTTTGATGAGTTCGAAATGATCATCAAACAACGGCTATATATATCATAATATCATCAAAGTAAATACCACAAATTTGCCAATGAAGTATCTCAAAACATGGTTTTTAAGCGATAAATATACTAATGAGCATTGGACAATCCAAAAGGCATTACTAACCATTCATACAAGCCAAATTTCGTTTTAAAAGCAGCTTTCTATTTATCACATGTTTCATTCTTTTGATGGTAGCCACTACACAAGTCAATCTAGAAAGATAGTAGAACACTTAACTCATCAAGATATCATCTAACCTAGGAATAGGATGAGATAGTGAACAATTATGTTGTTAATAGCTCTAACAGTCTATGCACATTCTCCAGTTCATCTTTTTTAGGAACAAGAATACTAGAACGGCACAAGGATTAAGGCTCTCAGTACGTAACCCTTTGTCCAAAAGTGCTTGCACTTGGTGCCGAATCTCCTTATTCTACTGGATTTGTGCGTACGGCGGCCGGTGGGAAGAGGGGAGCCCAGACTAAGTCAATTTGATGCTCAATACTTCGAATAGTGGTGACCAGTGGTACCTCCTTTTGAAGACACCGTCATAGCTTGTAAAACTTGAGAAACAGCATAGGAAGAGATATTAAATCTCATTAGTAGAAAGCAATGCATCTTGTATAGCAATACAAGTGCATCAAAGCAAAAATCATCTTTCATCTCTCTCAGATCAGATTGGGCTATCATGACTAGTTTTTCTTTCCCTCACTTCTTGCTTTTACCTCTCGGTTTGGTTTGTGGCTCTCACTCACCTTTTGTGGAATCACACTCTTCGGTTCTTCCCTTCTCACTCTCAACTTGCACAATCAATCTTCTGCACATTACATTTACCAATTGAGAAGGGAGTCAGTAGCAGCACCACTTGTTTTGTTCCACCAAACTTGTATTGATTAGGTTCTTCATAATGAATCACAGCACCAACGAATCATATTGCCATGCCTCCTAGCAGCAAGTGACATACGTCCATAAGGCCCCAAAACCCAACATCACACTCACCGTATCAGATAAACAAAAAAGTGACAATTTCAAATTCAACATCCACGGGTATCCCACACTCAATAAACCCTCTCAACAGCACTGGATCTGATATGGATGGGTGTTTCTGTACTTCAACCAAGTTATATTGCAAAGTTCTTGCTGCCAAATTATAACAACTCCCACCATTCAATGATTGCTTTGCAAAATTTATAGCCATCTTGCTAACTTGAGCTCTTGTATGGAATAAATTTGCAGCGCTGTTCATGAAAGGGTTTTGGTTGACACAAAACACTATCAGAGCACACCAAGTATAGGGACCAACACCGGTCAACATACCTCATGTCTTGCTCCTCCTCATGTGCATCATCATATGTCCCTAACTCAGCCATGGTGATCATTCTCTTCTTCACTTGCAGAATCATATTCCCCATTCTCTAATATCAACATCGCCTTGTTATTTGGGCAATCCTTTGCATATGACCACGACCTAAGGCATTGAAGCATTGTATACCCCGCTACACTTCGCTGTAGAACCATAGAAGAGGAACCATAGCTGCTGGATTTGATGGTTTCTTGCACTTGGAGTGGTTCTCCTTCTTGCTAGATGATGGCGAAAGCTTGAACCACCACTTGGAGCTGTTCGTTGGCTTATTGTGATTTGGAAACCATATCTTCCTCGCTGGACGGTGTACGTGCAACAAAGGACGTTATTCTTGCAAACTTAGCATCCTCTTGCAATTGTCGTTCTGCTTTGTAGCTTGATGCACCAACTCATAAAGATTGGTATAAGGTGAAAATTGGCAATTCTTTTGACTTGATGGTCAAACCTGAGAGAGCGTGCCATGGTTTGCTCTTCTTGTTCTTGAACCTTGGCTCGAATCGTGGCTAGCTCATCTCCTTGTAGTACTCCTCCACAGAATGTTGCTCCCTGCTTCATATTCTGTAATTATCAAATAGATCACGTTTGTAATGACGAGGAACAAAACGGGCTCTCATTTCCCGCTTCATCTCTTGCCATGTTGCAACAGGGTTTCTCCATTCTCAGCTCTTTGAGTAATGACTTATTCCCACCAATCAAAGCATAACTTTCAACTCAAGTGATGCCAACTGTATCTTTCTCTCATCCGTATAGTGATGCATACGGAATATTTTGTCAACCTTCAATTCCCAAGTGAGATACTCCTCGGGATCAGTCCCACTGCAACTTGGCATGGAAAACTTGAGCTTGCCAATCCATCATCTTCATTGCATGGACACAATAGTGGTCATTGTAATGCAAAGCAAAATCACATCCTCTTCCATCGCATGTACAGCACCACCACGCCCACCACGACTCCACCTAAACCCTGGCCACGCCCTCCATGGGCTCCTCCTCGTCTCCTAGCTGTGGTGGACGCACACGTTGGCCGCCACTCGGTTGCGGTGCAGGAGGTACATGTGCAGCAGCTTCTCCTTGAACACTTGTTTCTTCACCACCATTACGAGCTTGTATGAGCCTAGTAAGGGCCCCAATGTCCTCCCGCAATTGGCGCACATTTTCATCAGCTTGTATCTCCATATTTTGCATATCCCTTGCAATTTAATCAGCAAAAGCATCATGCTTCTCATGGAGTTGATTGAGCCCTTGGTGTAACTCACGTTGAAAGTGTTCGTGGAGTGCCCCAAATTGATATTGCTTGACAAATGCCTGAGTTTCATTTGTCCCACCACTCTCATCTTGGTGTTCTTCTCCACCTGACATGGTTAGTTATGCAAGAAACAAATAGCTGTGTATATATAATAATGCTGTGTGGAAATCACTCAATCTCACTATGTCCTCTCTCCAAGTAAAGTTCTTACCCTTCCAAAGTGAATTAAGGCCAATAAAAACTTACACCTGGTAGAAGTGACAACAGCACAGTGATGATCAAGCGAATTTAGGAGTGTTCATTACTTGCACAACAATGGTTATATGGTGGAGCTTGGTATGAAAGTGTTTATCCTACACAATCTAAATTTTACGATATTGTAAGATCAAGTAATAATCTAAGCTAGAAACTTTGTCCAAGTGCTGATCCAATTGGTTTAAGTGAAGGATATGAATGCACACGCAACGATAAATGGGACTTAATGCAAACAAAAGAATGAGCTAGAAAGAGGCAATCTGAAATTGAGATGAATAAGTAGCTCGTCTTGCACTAAGTACAAGGAGAGACGCTAGCCAATTGCAATAGTTACGAATGTAAGGGCACAAGATTGCTCTAGGAGACTAAGTGCACAAGCTGAAACATATGAACTAGGGGTTTCCACAGAGTTTTTTTTTTGGCCAACACTTTCTATTTTCACTTTTTTTTTAAAGTTTGACCGAACTAGTGTTGTCTCCCCTTTGCACAAATCTAGGAATTCAGCAAGTGTAAATAGTACTCAAGAACAGCCCTAACGGCAATGTCAAAAGCTAGTCTCAATTGATGAAAAGATATAAGTGAAGCTCAACTTTAGCAATTCTTTCTTTTTGGCCAGCTAGGGTTTGGCACAAGTAATGATTTTTTTTTGAAGCCAAACTGCAGCTAGCTCTCGGTTTTGAAGGAAGTGGATTCTATCACAAACTCTACCACAATGAGAATTCGATTGGATCTCTTGAGAGTAATCCGTACAGCAAGGAATTTAGGATTCGATCAACAATTTTGTAGGAGTTATGTGGACATAAAGATCAAGCTACGCAAAGGAGCACAAAGATCAGCACCTAAACAAAAATTCTAATGGACTAAAACCTAATTAAACTCACGCAAAATAACAAATTAATCTAAAGGTTTGGATTTTTTTGTGTGGCAAATTTCGGTTTAAAAGGACTATAGGAAATAGAAGTAAAACAATCTAAGAGTAAGGGTAAATAATCCTATCGAGTAAACCGCACTCTGATACCAAGATGATACGGGGTCGCCCGATCTTCTCGACGTAGGATCTGGATACTCACGTAAATTTGATGAATCGTAGTGATCCCCATTGCCAATGCAAGAGTTAGCACTCTATAATTCGCCCAACCTTACGTGCTGAACTTCACGACCACCGATGAAGTGTCTATCGCGCTCCCAATTCCAGTGGAAAAGGTTGAACAATCTTGATTTCAGCGAACTCCCAATTCCCTCAAGTTGGTTCGACCAATGGAAAGAACAAGAGTATCCTATTATCAAAAGTGGTTCCCTTTACAATGGGGGTCTACCCCTTAATATATAGTCTCAGCCTAAGGCTATTTAACACTAAATTTTCCATGTGGTACTATTCACACGCAAGCTATTGTAGCACGGCACTGTTCACGGGTCTGGTACTGTAGCGCAGAACTATTCATGGGTTGGATACTGTTCATGCCGTGTACTTGTGCTTCCATGGATGACGGCCACATATCCTTGATCTCCATCCATCGCTGACTCTTTAAACCTGAGCACAAGTAAAACATTATTTTTAGGTAGTATAAAATTCTCATTAAAATTAATGACATATTCATTAAGGAGCAGGTTCACCTGAGATTGTAGTTTCTTGGCTCGTGCTCTTGTTATTGGTCCTTTGACATTACTAGCGATGTCCTTATCAGTTAGTGTGCACGTTAAATAGATCGGCCTCGGTTTGCGTATCAAACCAACGGACCTGCCCGGTAGTTGCATAAACCATGTAGGTCTTTGGTATCCTATTCTTTGTCGCTCTACCTTGTGGTACCTCGGTTACCATGCTCTCTGAGCCTGGATTCCGATGGTTCCACCCACATCACTATTGTTTGTTGATTGGGAAAAATTAGGGTTTCCCAAGGTTTAAAAACCCGACATGCGATGTCGGTGAAATTTGTGAAACAAAATTAATTGCGAAAATCCGCGGTGCAAAGTGATCGCCTATGTGGTGGCACTTCGTATTCGCATATAAGGACCGTTTCCTTGGGGAATTTCATCCGAGCATCTCACAGTGTGACCACACGAGTGAAATGGGACACCCTTGGCCGAGTAACTAGTGTTCCCAGGATTGTTTTCGGTTGCTAATAAATGTGGGATTGACTAGGTGCCAAGAGAGCGATATACCCCCATCCCTGAGTACAGGAAATGAGTTTCTGGTACTTGGATGAGATAACCTATTTATAGAGCAACGTGCTATCCTGGGAAAGCTTTGGAAAGGCCTTGTCGTGAACCTTCCCCGCTAACGAGTGCGGGAAGTAAGCTCGCGTCGTGTGGGTAAAGCGTGCACCCTTTGTAAAGGTCTATAAACTGTTCGAACAGCCATGCCCACGGTTACGGGCGAATGTGAGGTGATTCCTCTAGCGTAGTTTTGTTTGTCAGTGCTTTGCGAAAGTGATTTGTGGTATGGGAATCGTTACCAGAATCGGCCTCAGTGGCTGATGGATGACCTGAGTGGTCTGAAACGGGACTGTGTGACCCGGGATGTCAGATGGCATCAAAGTTTAGGCTTCCCAAGTGGAAGCGGTGTATGTTTTGAGTTGAGATTAAGGATGTCTAGAGGAGCCACTGAGATGAGATGATGTCCTGAATAGGACGAAAGTAAAAAGAAAATAATAGAGGAAAAATGAGATTACGTCCTGGAGTGGACGAAACTGAAAATAAAGTAATAGATGAGGATACAGTGGAAAGCTGCTTGAGAGCAGACCCACTGAACCGCTGTCGCGATCTGACAGGCGGTATAAGAATACCTAAAAATAATTAAAATCTAATTCGTCCTCTTGAATCGTTGAAAAGCAATTCGCGGACAGGATCGAGACGAGAGCCTCCTTCCAGTTACTTAGATTTTCGAAAATGTTTTCAAATGAAAAGGTTTGCGAAATAACCCCAGCCTATCTTTTGATAGCCTGCATAATTCACATTTTCTGGACTTGCTGGTACGTAAGTACTCAATCTATTTCTTTTCTCCCCTCATTCAAGAAGAGTGAAGTGGAAGTGAAGAATAGGGTTTCTTTCCTAATTCCAAGCCGTTGCTTGTAGATTGTGTTCTCGCTGCGCTGTCGTTCGCTGCTGTTGTTCTATGTGCAGGTTGCTGGCTTCGGGCTTGCCCAAGTCAAACTTATAAAGTATAGTAATATATATATTTTATTTATTTAGCTAATTGCTGTGGTACATCTCCGTTGACCGTGGTACCAGCAGGTTTTTTAGGACTGGTCCGGCATCGGGTTCCGTGAGAGTTGGTTCATGCCAATCTCCTGCGGCGCTTCCTCTCTGTTATCACTGTAGGTGGTGCCAGGGCGGGGGCGTTCACAATCTGTACGCCCAAACAATCTGATCACGTGTTTTTCCTATAACAGCAAGAAGCAATTAATACTACCACGCTTTCGACTCGTGGCGAAACAAGCGTTTTTCACCTAGGAATGAAAACATATCGAATGCGAATGGAAACTAGCTGTATCATATTTGTTTTTATATTTTATTTCGAACTAGAAACGAATACGGATATATCAAAAATGAAAACAGAAATGAGTATTATCGAATACAGATATGGAGTGAATACGAATCGGAACGAATACGGTCATAGATATTTATCAGAACATGAATACCCCTTAGACCGTGCTTCTAAAATCAATGAAGAGATATACCTAGTTCTTTTATCCAAAAGAATATATTAAATTAGTGTTAAATATAATATCCTATTCTAAATACTATAACTCTAAAATTTAGAGTTAATTAATATGAGGTTGTATCCATATTAGACTCTTAATTTAGAATTTTATTATTTAATTTTAAATTTAACAATTACTCCATCCGTCTCAAAATAAAACAACCTATTACTAGATGTGACGCATCCTAGTACTACGAATCTGAACAGAGAGCTATCCAGATTCATAGTACTAGAATATGTCACATCTAATATTAGGTTGTTTTATTTTGAGATGGAGGGAGTAACAAATGTAATTGACATGGACCCTTTTTTAAAAAATAACCTATTACATTCAAAAAATAATCAATTTATTTAATATTTATAATCTCAAGAGATAGTGTCCAATACAATTTATTGTTTGGAACTAGTAGATATAACATATTCTGATAGCAACATACTGTTTCTAAAATAAAAATATTTGAGAAATGAGTTGGGCTAGAGATATGGGCCTAAAGTTGAAGGTAATATGGACTATCTGGAAACTATTTGAATAGATATCTGGATAGTTTCCGACCGATTCCGGTTTTCGCTGGATAACAACCTTACCATATTTGTTTCCGTTTCTGAGAAAAAAATATCCGAATTTGTTTCCGTTTCCAAAACTATACAAAAAATATCCGTCCAACACTATCCGTTTCAAAAAGACGTCCGGATCTCGAAAACTATCGGAACCGATTTCATCCCCAGACCAAAGATTTGGGAGGCTTTCTCCCAACCTTGAGAAAGATATATACCCAAATCACGAAAGATATATCTCTCCATAAAAGAAGGAACCAAGACTGGTCTCATGAGTTGGACTAGAGGCATTTATTCTAATCACATGTACATATACCTCTCAATGACAAAATGTCTTATGTTGCCGACAGTATATTTAATTCTAATCAGTTCGACCGGTTCAAAGTTTTAAAAGAGAAATTTTATAGTCCGTGAAATTTCTTAAAGAGAAGTTTTAATTAGAAGTACCAAATTTTTTAGTGTAAATTTTGGTACCTCCCATTACCTGAGATAGCAAGAGGTACCAAAATTTACAGTAGAAAGTACGGTACCTTCTCAAGAACCACAAAATAACGCATCCTTAAAACAACAAAATAAGAAGAATTTGGCTTAGCGGGTTGCCACGCGTTCTGTTAGCTGGTAATCGGGGAAGAAAACATAGAGGTAAATTTGATGAGAAATTTTATGGTTTTTAGTAGGTACTGAGAGAGATTTTATGGTTTTGAGAGATTACCGAGAGATATCGTATTTTCTAGCATAAAATTTGATACATTCATAATATCTCTTAATACCTCTCAAATATTGTAAAATCGCTCAAATTTGATGGTAAAAACCAGCTGGATGCACAACATCAGTAACCCCCAACAGGCATCAAAGTCAGGTTGTATCACTTGTTACAAATGGGGAAAGCTTTTTTGTTCTTCGAGGAGATATTTCTCGTTTTTGCATGTGATTCAAAAAAGTCATTAAAAAATTTAACAAGATACGTTAATATGTGATATGTCACTCCCTAAACTTACAAGATTAAATTTAACCTATACAAGTAATTTGTTATTTTTGTTTCTACTTATAAAAGTCAAATTTAAATTTGTATTTTTGTAAGTGATATATCACATATTGATCTATCTTGTTAAAAAATTTTAATTTTTTTAATAATATTTTAGTTGACATATATAAAACGAGAGTACGTCTATGGAGAGACGAAAATCCACTTCCGTTACAAAATTGACCAAAGTTTTAGTGTATGACAAACTGTGCAGCCAGCACATAAACTGCAGTCGAAGCCGGATTTGATCACAAATTATCGACTGATCTCAGAAGAAATGAGCAATGCTGCGTGTCTTTTTCTCGGCTGCATCAGCTTGGTTGACGCGGACGGCTCATTTCCATGTAACTAAGCAACCTGCGGCAAATCCTCCTGACCCAGCGCGCTCCCGGCAGAGAACACCGCCGGTGGTCGACGGTCGCCGTCGTCTGCGGACCATGAGGCGGCGGCGATGGCGCATTCTCTTCGATGGTGCAGGTACCATGATCAGGGAACATCGGGACGCTACGGCGGCAGACTGGGCAGGAGTTGCGCAGCGACAGCCACTGCATGATGCAGTCGGAGTGGTACAGGTGGCCGCAGGAGCCGGCACGCAGTCGCCGGGGCGGAGGGCTCGGTGCAGACGGCGCAGGTCACCGTGGTGTCGAAGTCGGAGATGGTGACGCTGGTCAGCCCGGTCTGCGTCGGAACGCCACACGTGGAGGAAAGGGAACTGAACAACAACACGTACTCCGAGGAGTCTAACGGCGAGGCGGCCGCGGCGGCGGAGGCGGAGTCCGAGGCGGGTACAGCGCCGCCGACGAGGAGGAAGAGGAGGCGGTGGAGGAGTAATTCGGGAGGTCACATTCGTGGATGCCACTGAGTCGACAGTCAGAGCACCGCTTGAACAAGTACAGGGGAAACGGCGGCCTCTCGTGCGTGGCCAGCTTGACGTGCTTGGGGCAGAAGTACGGGACAGTCACGGCCGAGAAGGTGGCGGCGTTCCTCGGCAGTGGAGGTGGAGGCGGAGGCGGAGGCGGAGGCGCCAGCTCTGTGGAGAAGGGCGTGGATGACGATGACGACGACAAGGGTACGCGCGGGAGTGGCAGAGGCGGCAGCGCCGTGGCCGAGGAAGACGACGACGAGGACGATCCCTCCCTTTGTTGCGGCGGCGCCGGGCGGTGGGTCAAGGCGGCGGAGGTGGACATGGTGCCTGCTCTCCGCCTCTCGCTATGATGATGCTATCTATGTCGCGGCAATGGACGCCGTGGTTGCACTGCCTCCCGCTAGTTAGTTTCCATTTGTATTTCTAATTTCTTGATTGCTTTGCTTAGTGCGGCTGTCAATGTTGACTGGCTCGTGCCTTCCGCGTTGGATAACGGACGTCCTCGCGCGCTTTTGTGACTTGATGACGAAGAACTTCGACGTCAGTGGCCAGACAAAAGCTTCTTGATTATGTGTTCACATGTAATATACCTCTTGAATAAGATAATACCCATGCATGCTTGTACCCGAATCTTGGCGTAGTTAAACCGAACATTCAGTAACAGACTAACAGTGACACTGATAGTGCTATGTTCGTTTTTTTTGGGAGGATTGAATGGAAAACTTGCTTGCGTTGCATGCACGAGCTTTCATCAGGGTCAGGGATGACTCAGACAATTGATCCCATGCACTTTGTTGGAAAAGATACGAAGAGATGTCACCATTCACTCCCCCAGTCCCAGCCTTACACGTGGTAGAACAGGCGTTCAAGCCCAAAAGCGACCTGCCTCAAGAATTGGACTCCATCTCGAAACAAAAAAAAAAGAGTGAAGTAATCGACTCCATGCAGGTTACCAGCCATTCCAGGGCAGGGTACCGGACAAGAGAACAGAAAAACTTGACAGTACAAGCACAGCCAGGTGCAATGACATCAGTGACCATCAAAAGTGCAGCACAATCGGTGCATGACAAATTAAAAATTTGACGAAAATGTAAAAAAAATGTAACGCCAAGCACATAAACTGCCATCGAAGCCATTCCCATTTGCGCATCCCCTTTCGAGAGAAGGGATATAGTTATACTCATACTCAAGGAATAAAGGGGGCACAATTCAGCTTTTAATGCCTCTTCACATGAAAATGCTACACGTGTAACAGAACTCCAAATGTAGATTTTCTTTATCAGAAGAACGATATATGTCTCCATATGAAATAAGATGCAGAGACTCCACACGTGGTGCAGTCCAACAACAACAGTACTCCATATATCGCACTTGAGTATTCACATTATGTGCAGACTTTTCATGCACCATATTGATCTTGTAAAAAATGCTAAAGTTTACATAAACAAACAGGTACTTCATACTCATAAAATCAATTAGCATGATGTATTGGCAACAAAGAGAATTCATTGATACATCAAACGAATTAGCAATGGGCATCCTGAAGTGGCTTAACAACAATTTGATGACCAGATAAAGAACAGCAACTAGCAAAATGAGATTTTTCGTGCTCCTGTAACTGAAGAATACAAAGTGGTAAGGAGAAGCCTCCAGGCAATGCAACTCTAAAAATCAGGAAAAAACACGTGCATGGAATGTACACCAATTCATCTAAAAAGTAAACCAGAGTAAACTTACATCAATTTTGTACATTAGAGTTGTTCAGAGTGCATAGCAGCAAGCCTCCAACTTCATGGCATGCATGGATAAGCACTGCAGAAAAACGACATAATCAACATGCAGAATTTCCACCATATAGGGAAACACATACAGAATGTGTATTCATGTAGGCCCTAGAAGTTACCTTAAGGGTTCCACTGGAGGTCCAGGACTAATGAAAGTGGCGGGCATGCCTTTGAAATGACCAAATATCAATCAGCGGGGCAAGTGTACAAAAGAATGCCTCGCAAATCCAAACCAAAGAGTAAATCTAACTCCCTACTTTTTCACGATGGAGCACATCTTCATTTGTTAGATGAAACACGACTATAGTATTCAGTGAAGTCTAAACGGAAGAGCAGAACTTCAATCAACATGTTGTTGCATAGTAAACTGAGAGATAAATGCATCAAGCGAAAAGTATATTCTTTCGCAATGCTGTCCAAATCTTCACCCATTTTCCGGAAAAGTCCCCCAGCCAGCTGAATCATGGCTTTCTCCCACCATCCACCCATGAACCTGTTCCTTAGATTTTGACTTTGATTTGCCCTTTCCCCTGCAGCAAAAAGAAAGGTAAATCAAATAGCAGATATGAAATAAGATTGCGAGAGAGATGGCGCTAGCTAATTATGCAACAATCTAACCTCAGTTGACAACTCATATATCCGCTCAACCACCTATCAGCATGGCTCCGGAATTGCAAAATGATGTCAAAGAGTGCAAAAAGATTTCTCAGAATTCCTTGTGATCTCTCGCCAAGGAGGACTCTCCACAATTGATGTGAGATACTTATCATGTGCCATGAGAAGATCATCTAAATCCTTTGCTGAATCCATTTCTTCTGAGAAACAAGCAGGAATTCCAGGAACCTCAAACATAATGTAGTACCTGGAAGTTGGTCACAAAGTGGTTCATTTCATTAAATAGAACTTGCATTACGAAGAACTGAAACAAACTGAGACCTGATGTTTGTTCCCTCCTTGTAAAATGGATGAAAACAATGCAGTTTGGCTTCATTGTCTTCCAGACTCCAGTCAAGGAATGATCCACACGCTTAAGCCTCCACAGAAAGTTAAAAATCTTCATACCTCTTCATGACAGAAGCGGTGAACAACGTATCCAGAGGAACCCTAGCATCATACTCCAAGGAGAACACATTCCAGCCACGATCACCGTCTCCATGTCCATTCATCTTTACCTTTATACGATCCAAGATGTCACGGTCATCATATTGCGCATTAGATGCTCGGATCGCAGTTCAAGCAACCCAGCCAAATGGAAGGAGCTAATCCTATTGCTGGCTCTGACAACTCAGGGCCAACAACATCCATCAGATACTGAACAAAGTCACCCTGCCCAAGAAGCAATACCTCTTAATCGCAAGACAATGATCTTTGAATCGATACCGCTTATGGATCAATCCATCAAAATGCCGATCAATCCTTGGCTGCTTCAACCACTAGTGCCTCCAAAGCATCAATCTGCCCATAACCAAGCCCACTCGACTGGTTGTGGTGCCAACATAGGCAGCAAGCCTCAGTAGCAGCATCCGCCCAACCATTATCATCACAGCAAACTTTAAGAAAGTTGATTGACTTCCCGGTTCTGAAGAATCCTTTGCCCAGCACTGAGAAATGAAAGCTGAAGCATATCAGACTGAAGAAGATAGCCCTCCCGCACAAAGACTCAGCCTTGACTGGCTGCCCAACAATGAAGAATTCTGCAAACACATCCTCCAATTCCCTTCTAACACCAGCTAGGACCATTTCAAAGAGCGTGAGCACACCCTCGCGCAGCAAGCGCCATAAAGTCCTGGAACGTGGATCCCATGCTGTGCGTGCCCATGGATCGCACCACCATTGCGCCACCTCTCAAACCCGGCATCCATCAACCAAGACCGCCATTAAGCGCATTCTCACCGCAGCTCAGCAAGCCAAACTGCAAGACGCCGCAGAGACAGGTAATTACTTGACACCCCTGAATCAGATCCAGGCGTTGGAATCGGATTCAGAGAGTATGACTCGAGAACGCGAGGAGCTTATAGTAATCAGAGAGCTCCCTCCTGAAAGAGCGGTCAGCAGAAGGCCTGAGCAACAGTGCCGACCTCGGTGGCAGCATCGGAGGGAGAGCGGCTTATATTGTCAGAGATGAATCCCCGCACCTTGCGGAACAGCCACCCCAGCTCGCACAGCTTGCGCACCAGGGTGCGCGTGGAGCGCGGCACCCGGACGCCGTCGGGGAGGTCATACGCGTCGCTGCCCTTGTCGAACCGCACGTACCGGCCGTCGATCCCCTGGCACGCGTACAACACGTCGCGCACGAGCGCCGCCTCCGACACCTCCGTCTCGTCGAGCACCAGTTCGGTGTACTCCCGCAGCGCGATCTCGCGGATGTTATTGGGATCCTTTGAGACCAGCACCACGCCGCCGGGCGGGGCCCCGTCGCCGCGAAGACGGTTTCCCCACGGCCGCCGCCGGGTCCGCGGTGCGCGGCCGTGGGGAGGTTCGGGAGGCAGGACGCGGGCGGCGGCGGCACGCCGGTGGGAAGACAGCGAATCGAGCAGGTAGAGGAACGGCCAGAGGACGCGGGGCGGGACTGGCGGAGAGCTTGGAGTGGAGTCGGCGAAGGCGAGCGCATCATCAGGGCGGCCGAGCAGCAAGGCGGCGCTTGATGACTCCGCGAGCGCGTGCTCGTCGGGAGGACGGCGGGCGCGGAGGCGACTCGAGAGCAGCCGGTGCGCGAACCGCAACGCGCCGCATCGCCCACCTCCGCCGCCGCCCGCGCCGTCGGATTCGGCGGAGACGAGGCGATGGACCGAGCTCCTTGACGAGATCCTGGTTTGGTGTCGTCCATTGTGGGTGGGTGCGTCCTAGGGTTCGAGCAACGTATAACCGACGGGGTTTGGGGATTTTGCGGGGAGGGAGGAGGCGAAGTGGTTTCGTTTCTCTCATTTCGCTTTGGTTTGTTTTGTTTTGGTTTGATTTGGTTTTGGATTTGTGTTTTTGGGATTTAGAATAAATTTGGGCGAGGAGAGGAATCTTTTTGAAAAAACAGCGGGTTATAGGTGTGGTCCACTTAGTTGGCGTGAGTCGCAAAGAAAATAAAACTCAGGATCACCAAATAGAACATCCGATTGGTTCCTCTTTTTGTGAGTTGTACTGATGATTAAGAATTTAAACCCGGCCGTTAATATCTATTGGATTATTATCAGGACCACACCAGAACTGAAAAATTGTATTTCAGCCTTTGCAAATTCTCTTACAATATTTTATGGAAGAACGTACAATAAAGCTTTAGGCAAAATTTGAAGAATCAAATTGGTTATTACCATAACGAGTCCGGTATATTTAAAATATTTCTACCAAAAAAAGATAATAATGAGTTGTGCTATATTGAAGGGGTTTAGGTTATTATATTTATGTACAACTGATAAGTCATAGAAGAAAAATTAGTGAAATAACTAAAAATAAATTATAAATAATACTTTGAGTAAATTGAATTACTAGGCGCCACTTTTTTTATCAATGTTGTAACTTTGACTATGGCATACGGCAGTACAAATATTTTTCACTTTAAACCAAAGAAGTTTTATAGACCGTTTCACTTTGGCCATTCTTGCTTCTTCTCCGGCCTCCCCTCTCTTCCTTCGCGCTCTCTCTCCTCTAGCTCGTCGTGCCGGCGAGCAAGCTCAGGCACGAGGCAAGCTAATGGAGCACAAGATGTTGTATTTGTCCTTAGAGGCTCTCTCCCTCGAAGTTACCTATCTCGTGTCAATTCGTCCAGCTCTTGCACCACGGGTCCCCAGCCGAAGCGGCGGGCCGTACTTGCATCGAGTTTTAAGGATAGCAATCCCAATGATTTGATGTTGAGCAATCAGCAGGTATAGGTCCATCCTTCCAATGTTCCTACCCTATGGTTGACCTCGCAGCTGTCAACACGATCAAAAGTTTTTTTTTTGAAAGGAAGCAGGAGCTCTGCTAATTCATTAAGAAAGAAAAAGAGTTTTGGTGAGGAACTACATAGCCCCGCCAAGGCTTAATGGTAGACCTCCAGCTCACCACATGGAGGGCCATCGAGAGTGTAACACCCCCGCCCTGGCACCACCTACAATGACAGCCAGAGAGAAAACGCTACAGAGGAGATCGGCTTTGTGAACCAACTTCCACCTGTGGTTGTCTCAATGTAACTGAAAGAGGCTCTTGCCTTGATCCTATCCGCGAATTGCTTGCAACAAACTCAAGCGTGACGAAACAAATTTTAGTTTGTCTTAAAGTTTTCTAGTCAAATCTATTCTCATACCGGTTGTCTGATCACGACACTGGCTCAATGGAGTCTGCCCTCAGGCAACTTTCTAAACTCCCCTCTTCTATTAGTTTATTTTCACTTTTGTCCTTTCCAGGACATCAACTCATTTTTTCTCTATTATTTTTCTTTCACTTGTCTTATGTTCGGAGACATGCATCTCGAACTCATTCCAATTATGTGATCTCCTCGAGCCATCGCATAATCATCCATCTGTAAACCGCACTGCTTGCCACTCGGAAGCCTAAATCTATGATGCCATTCGAGTATCCCAGTCCAGCACAGGTCGCCGTTTCAGACCACGTAATGGTCATCCATTGGCCGTCCTATCCGATTCTGGTAACGCTTCTCAATCCCACAAACCACTTTCGCAATCATTTGCAAATAAATCTACGCTAAAGGAATCACTTCACATCACCCATGACCATAAGCACGGCTGTTCAAATAGTTTAATACCTTGCAGATGGTACGCTTACCCACACGATCGAGCTACTCCCTAGTTACTGATTCAAGTGGGGAGGTTCGTGACAAGCCTTTCAGAACCATCCCATCGTACCTCATGCTCAAAGACGAGTCAAACCCCAAATCTCATGTGTAGGCATCAAGCTTTAATCAAATACCCCAAACACCTTGACTAGGGGAGTAGGCGTAGCAAGCGGTTTTTTCCGCCTACTCTATTCAAGGAAACCCGAGAATCCCCAACACCTTATCTCGGGTTCCACATCTACTGGGCATATGATCGGTAACTCTGTTCCAGCTGGCGAATGACTTAGTAAGCGGGCGATCCCATACCACCCGCCGCGAAGTGGTGTCGCACTATGCTGGTGATCAATGCAATTCCCAAGGAACCTATCGGGCTGATATGCAATACAAAGCATCCCCACCATTGCGATCACTTGTGCATCGCGAGTTTTTCATAAACCAAATTTGTTTCGTAAACATGCGACGTCACATGTTGGGTTTTTCCAAACTTTCGAACCCTATTTTTCCCAAATTGACCGAAACAATAGTGTTGGGGTAGAACCATCAGAATCCATGCCGGTCAGGAGCACAGTTACCGAGGTGACCACGGAGGGGAGAGCAACAAGAAGGATACCAACAGCCTACATTTATGCAAACTACTTAGAGAGTCCATCGGTTTGTCAATCTCTCTCTGTGG
>RYFJ01003575.1:0-36134 GCA_003991445.1 Oryza meyeriana var. granulata | reverse complement strand
GGTAGATTTGTTCGGCCTTAGGTTGAACGTATGGCAGATTGTATTTTGAGTTGTGTACATGTATGTGAACTATTTTGCATGGGGTGTACTCAGTGTGGGGAGGTATTATCATGTATTCGTGGGTAGGACACTTGTTGTTTACTGTATTTATATAATACACATATGATATACACATATTGTTGGCAGTACTTTGAGAGAGTAGAAAGGTGTGACTTTGAGGCTCTAGTATATACACGGTTTATATACGTAGGGTATACTCAGTTAAATATTATATATATAAGATAATTAATATATAAAAATATATATATATATATATATATATATATATATATATATATATATATATATATAGCTGTGTAGATGGAGAGGGTTCGAAAAGAGGTCTGATGCCCAAGTCGTATTACTTAACTCGGGATTTCTCAGGGGTCAAGGGAGAAGGAAAACAAGGGGATTCACGGGAGGATTCAAAGAAGGATGTTTAGGGTTCTAATATTGGATCTTCGGAACAGAAATCGAAGCAGATATGCTTGGAACATTGGTTCGGATATCGAAATAGAATTTCCGAGGAAAACCCAAGGGAGTTGCCGTCAGGGTTTGGAGCGGAGTTTGATAACGGTGATACGTATTAGAAGATTATTTCAGAATGGAGGATTTTTGAGAGGAAGGATTTTTCGGGATCAAGGCGGAGAGACAGATTGAGATCCATGGCACAACATACAACACAGCTCATAAGATCGAAATTTCACAGGGTAGATTAACGAAATATCGTTTAACTTCTCGTGAAAGTGGGGGCGTTACAGTGACTATGGTTCCCCACTATCAGTGACTCCAGGGAATATTCCCCTCGAATATTCTCCTCTGGAAAATTAATTACTCATTTTCCAGTGATCCAGAAATCCAATTAAACTTCGAAAAATCATATCTTTTAATCCGTGGCTCCGATTGACTCCGTTCCAACTCCAGTAATTTTCTAAAATTGAGATATATCTGATGGCATTATTAGTAGCTCTAAATAGGATCTATTTCTTGGACTTTATGTAGATTTTGTGTGTTTGCGCATAGTAACGGTCGTCGGAATATTCGTTTTGAGCGGATTTCGCGGCAATTTCTTGAAGACTCGTGAAGACCTAGAGCAAGGCAAGTCACCTTTGAATCGAGCCTATAATTCAAATTAAATTATTTTAATTACAAAATCACATCGATAGGCGTGCACTGATCTGTTCGGTCCTATCTGAGAGTCAAACCGGTAGACCTACCCAACCTTGCTGCACTAAATACTTCCTTGATGATTGAAATAACCTGTTCCCTTGTAACTACCGCTGTCGTGCCTCGGTATGCGTGCACTCTTGTGCGAGTGCCGATGGTCGCCCTTTAAACTTAAAATTTGATAAACTTCTGGGGTAAAATGTGGTTTTACAAAACGTTTGGAAAACCCGACACATGGGTCGGTGCCTTATGAAAGCAAAATGAGTTTCAAAAATGGAGATTTGCGACACAAGGGTGGTCCGTTGTGTATGATGCCTGTGTGGTTGCCTTAAGGACCAATTCCTTCAGAATTTCATCCGAGCATATGACAGTACAACCACATGGGTGATGTGGGATAGCCTTTGGCTAAGTAACTAGCCTCTCAGTGACGCCTTGCATGCCATTGGACTGTGGATTATGCGGGAGAGCGTCAGAGATTCCTCCTAGGTTCCTAGTACAGCATGGTCATGGACCTAACCTGTGATTGATCTCAAGGACCCCCTCCAGTTAACATGGTAATTGGGGGTTTGGAAAATACCTTGTCGCAAAAACCTATACGTCACCAAATCGTACCAATGCGTGTGAGCTGGTGACTAGAGTAAGTCGCGTCGTGTGGGTAAAGTGTACCCCCTCTGCGGAGGTTTAAACTGTTTGAATAGCCGTGCCCACGGTCATGGGCAGATGTGAGGTGATTCCTTAATGTAGTTTACTTTTACCCTGTTTGCAAAATGTGTGTTGGTTTTGGGAACTGTGAGAAGGAAGTGCCATTAAGGACGCTGGAGGTCTGATGAAATGGCTTGGCTGTCGTGGACAGCAGGACTCGGGAAGTCCGAAGAAATGTTTTGGCTCTGAGAGTCGGTTTGATGTGAAATCTTGAGATTGTGAAAACTGGAGAAATAAGATTAATGCATCTTCACTCTGATTGGGCGAGACTCACCTCGTCCTGGTTGTTGAGAAGCACACACTCAGATTCTAAAAGAATTCAAATAAAATAGATTTATAAAATCTCCAGTCTTTCTTTGAAGCCTGCTACAACCACCTAAGTTCCCCTGACTTGCTGAATACGTAAGTACTCACCCTTGCCCCATATATATAGTTCTCTGCCGGGAGCTGAAGCTGGAGTTGTAGTGAAGCGAGGATTAGGGTTTCGTCCTGGTTCCCAGCCGTTGCTTGTGTGTTGGAACTTAGTTCGCTGTTCCGCTGTTGCCGCTGCCTCTGTGCTGTTTGTTGCTATCTCCGGCTTGCTTCGAAGCTGCAATGTAAGTTAAGGTATATGTCTATTTAATTATTTAACGTTTGCAATGATGCATGTCTAATTTCTATGGATACCAGCGCTGCGTCCTGAGACTGGTATCGATATCGCGGTTCCGCGAGGAAGCAGTTCGCTTTGTTTTTCTGCGGTACGCACTATTTGGTGCCGTTGTACGGCGGTGCCAAATCGAGGTGTGACACTATGCCAACCAAAAGGGTCCAAAATGATTAGCTTGGTCAAGTCGTTGACCACTCGAGCTCACTTGATAAGACCAAGCAATCAGGGCGAGTCTAGAACTACCCTTGCTTAGGATCCCACGACGCTAACCGTACTTCGTGGTATCATAATTATTCCAAGGAAACATTCCCCTACGTCTTAATCTATGCCCTAGAAATCCTCATCTCCTAGCACACAAGTTTCCCTAAACCAACTAAATACTTAGCTAGGGGTATCCCATAAGGGACGTATCTCTGGCCCACGGTGAACCGAGTCTATGAAAGGAGGAAGAAGGGGATCGGGTGGATAAGGTCCTAGGCATGGACCGAAGATGGACCAAGTGACAAGGGCCCACTCATTAGCCACTGGGTTCTCGGTGGACCAAGTGCATGCGCACACGAGGCGGAGGACGGCTGACTGTGCACACACGGGCCTGAGCCATGCGGGAGTCGCGCTGACTTTTTCGGCACGTGGCGCCTACGTGGTGGCCACGTTGGATGGGGAGAGGTTGGCGGCACCGTGTTGCATCCGATGGTCGACGACAGCACGCCGGCGCCGGCGCCGGTGAATGGCGGCGACCCGAACTAAGCAGAGTATGTCGACGAGTCGAAGAGAGGACAATGAACGATACCAACGACTTGGATTCACTAGCGAGGATGCGACGACGGCCCACGGCAGCGGTGAAGCTCACCCGTACTCCGGTGCGGCATCGTGAGTGGGAGCACACTGGTTCATGCGGCTTGGCTTGGGGCATTGTATGAGGGGAAACGACGCGTACGCAGCCGGCTCAGGACCCAATGGTCACCGGCCTTTGTCTCGTGGTGGCGCCAAGCGGCAACAGCGAGAGCGATAGGGGAAAGGCAAGGAGGATAAAGGGCTACGACACCGTGGGCGGGGCTTTAGGGAGATAATTGAGGCGCTCAGGGAGGTTGCGGACATGGAAAATCATCCTATGGTGGTGTGGTCAATGGTACGAAGCCAAGCGCAGCAACGGCGAAACAGAGCCAAGAGTGAGGGAGCTAACCGAGAATTGAGCGCGTGCATAATCACCACCGGGTGCTTCTATGGGGCATCTTGAGAAGGGAGATACGGGGAATTAGGGAAAGAGCTCACCGACGACGAGGAAATAGAGGAGGCAGATGCGGCGACGCGATTTGGGCATTTCATCCTCGGGTCAAATTAAGGCCAGCGAAGGGGTGGGACGTGGTTATTGGGAGATGGTGATCACGGCGACGGGTTCCACTCGACAAGAGAGGTACCAAGGTGTCTGGGCGGCGGCTGCCAACGTCGGGGAAGAAGACGACGAGGCTCCGTTTAAGCAGCTCGTGGCAAGTGAGCCTCAGGATGGGATTTATAGGCGGCACTTGGTCGGTTTAGGGAGGAGGCCGAGCTCGCCACATGGCTGATGGTAGGGGAGAGAGTATAGCGGGCGGTGCTGCGATTTTTCATGTCTGGTGCAAAACGAGTGATGGTGGAGATTCAAGGGGTGACCGAAGACGGTGGATCAGATAGCCAAGTTTGGAGCGCAAGGGCAGGAGGGCGAGCTGACGCGGTGAGGACGGAAGGACGAGGATGACGCGGTGCTCAACTTTTGACCGGGCCGGTCTCGGGAGAGAGAAAGGGAGAGGAGGCAGCTCCTCCGCTCGTCGCGACGTGAACAGAGAGAGGAGAGAGGTGGGGGAAGCGCCGTGATGCAAGCGGCAGTGGGGTGGTGAGGTGGGCCCACGATGGACTGGCTGGCATGGGCATTTCGTCGAATGGGAGAGGTGCGAGGTGTCGGAGGAGGGGAACAGAATGGGAGGAAGACGACCGCGCCAGGGCTCGCGCGCGAGCAATCAAAGGGTAGTTGGAGGCCGCTAGGTGGGCCCAAGTGGAGTGAGAACACGACGAGCATCCACGTGGGTGTGGCTTGGGAGAGCGAAGGGAGATCGGATAGCGTCTGCACGCGTGGACACATGGCGTCCATCCAGTGCGGCGGTCACTCGCCGGGTGAGGAGACGGGGAGATGGGCCAGCCAGTTAGTGAGGAGGGAAAGGATGGGCGGCGTAGACGGCTGAGCGGGCTGGGCTGGCTCGAAGAAGTTGGCAGCCCAGGAAGAAAGAGAGGAGAAGGGGGAATTTATACTGTTACTAATTTAATTTTTTTTAAAATTTACAAAACTAATTTTCGGTTTGAATCAATTGCAAAACTAGTCTTTTGCCGCCCTGGGCCACGGCGGGATTTAAAAACCGCCGTCGCCCAGGGCGGCGAATGGCATCCCCGTCACCCGGGACTAACGGCGCGGCCGCCGTTAGCCCCGGGGACGCCACGTGGATTCGCCGTTCTGGGGGACGGCGGCGAATGCCCCCAGGGGGCCGAATGCAAAATTACATTCGCCGCCCTGGGGACGGCGGCGAATGCAAATTCGCCGCCGTCCCCCAGGGCGGTAAATCCACTGGACCGTCCGCCCGGCAATCGGACGGTCCGTTCGCACAGGGATCGGACCGTCCGATCAAACCTTCCCTCCCGATCGGACCATTGCCCAGCCCAGGCCTCGGCCCCCTGGAGCCATTTGTAAATTACCAAATTTGAAAATTTTGTTGCTAATTTTTCACCCCAAAATTTTTGAAAATTTATTTGTCAAAATTAAATTCTTAAATTCAATTTATTGTGCCATTGCATTTATTGAGTCGATGTTTTAAAAAAACCAAATATCAGTTACTGTTCACGTCGTGAAAAGAACTTGTCAAACTGAGGGTATTCCCGGATCGCTACTCGCATTCCACTCCTCGTATGTCTGGATCGGCACTCGCAATCCACTCCTCCCCGTCTTTCGCCTACACGCTTAACAAAATTTAGTTTTAATCGTGGTTTAGGGTATGTTTTTGACAGTTTTTTTTTATAATCCGACGATGGTGGGCGTTGGTTTGTAAAATCGTGCTGATCATTTTTTCAAGTTTATTTTTGGTAAAACTTAATTAATGACATGGTAATAGGCCGGTCCGTTTTAATGACATGATAATAGGTAGATGCGAGCCATTCGCATTGCGGCATGATGAATGCGACACCCATAGTACGAAATACAACAAGCGAGACTACATTGTTAGCAGTACAATGTATCTGAAGGATGGGATCGAGTCTACAGGAGGTGAATATGGACATGACAAATATAAACAAGTAATGCGAGACCTATAAATAAATAAATACAACAATAGCCCCTAGGTCATACGCCTCCTCGTCCTCCTAGGCTGCGCTCGCACGTGCCCGCGCGAGTACGTCAGGCGGTCCGCCGGTACCCCACGGGTGGCTCGGACCGCCTGAGCAGCAGGGGAAGCACCGGCATCGTGCGGCTGTGTGTGCGGTGCACCTCCGAGCTGTGACGACCCGATCACGTCCTGCTCCGGAAGGAGGTCGTCCTCGGTAGAGATCCAAGCAGAGGTGCTCGGGGCAGATCCCCGCCCAGTGTTCCCCAGGTGGAGGTGAGATCCGGTGCGTGGGTCTGGTAAAGAAAATCTCGCGTTAGCCGCATAAAAAGTGCAATTAGTTATGTAGAATAGGTTCAATCCTGACGTACCTAACAATCCTCGCCCGATCGTGGAGGCTGCCGACCTCGATCCTCCGGCGGTACCAGAAGGACCTGCTCCCCACGACGTACTGGCCCCTGCAGAACCCGCCGCTCCTGCCGATGTCCCTTCACCATGGGGACCTCGCATAGGTATCTGCATCGGTGGGACTGCATCGGGACGGCGACAACTCAGAGCACGGACGACCGAGCGCATCGTGTTGCACATCCGGTCGAACGTGATCGTCTGCTCCTGCTGCGTGAGAGGGATGCCAGCCTGTAGGCGCTGCCGCAGCAGGTCCAGCTCCGTGTGGACCTGCCTAGCATCGTCCGCCTGTTCAGCAGGACATGCATGGTTAGTTGCGCGTGGCACCTACCATTGAAAATAGTATGAAAACCATTGACTCACCGCGCGGAAGTAGTCCTGGTCGCGGTGCGTCGGGTATGCGTCTCGCACCCCCGCGACGTGCGCCTGTGGAGCCTCGGGAGTGTACGTCACCCGTAGTCTGGTACGGGCCTGGTACCAGGAAAGGTACTGCTCGTACCTGGCGGCTGTGTAGGGGTGCAGCTCCGTGATGACGTCTTCCGTGGCTATGAGCCAGTCGTTGATGTAGTCGATGACGGTGGTCTCCACAGCCTACTGGCGCCTGGCCACGCCGACTTAACCTGCAGAGCACAACCGGTGACACAATGCATAACAATACGGAATATTCATTTCCACATATACCTGTGAACGTGTTGCGGTACGCCCCTGCGTTGATGATGCCGAAGGTCTGTCGCATACCGAACTGCCGCATCACACTCTGCGGGCAGTGCGGCTCGACAGAAATGTCGAACAGCATCGGCGTCATCGTCAGCCAGTACGCCTGGTCCCTGGTGCAGAGGACGACAGCCCGTGCGGCGCACGCGCGGTGCCTCGCCTCGGCGCTGTACGGCTCCCAGACAACGTCGTCGTCCGTGATCCTGTCGAACTCCATGACGAAGTCTGGGTACGACTTCTGCGTCTGCACATGAGCGTACCGACGCTACAAACAGGAAAAGAGTTCTCGTTAGTCCAAGTAACATAAAAAACCATTACCGTTCTAACACCGAACATACCTCACGACGACACCACACCGTCCCCATCGTCGGATAGTCCTCCGGTAGGACACCCACGTACAGGCTCGCCTCGTACGGACTGTGGTCCACAACGGGGCGTCCGATCGCGAACCGCTCTGCCGCCCAGAGCTGTAGGAGGAGTGGACAACCCGTGAAGACCGCTTCTGGCTCGGTCTTCCTGCATCCGTCGCACAGACCCCTGTACGTGGCGGCAAGGACTGCCGATCCCCAACTGTACTGGGGAACAGCACCGTCCTCGGCGTCGGCTATCTCCCTCGCGTAAGGGATCAAGCCCTTGTCGACTGCGTGGCCGTGCGAGTTGGTGAACATCACCCACCCGAACACCCACAACAGGTACGCCTCCAGGCTCCTGTGCAGTGAGTACGCGTCGGCCTCCGGTGCTAGCTGATCAGGCTGCGTTAACATATAACGAAATTGACACTGTAATTCTAGTACGGACTGAAGGACGAACATAAAACAACAATAAAGCATTCTTACCGTGTAGCTCAATACCCAAGCCTGAGGGGGGCCCGCATGCGTGTACGGGGAGATGTCGCCGACGAGGGGAAGCCCCGGAGCACGGTGAACCGGGGCGAACCGCTGTAGGATCTCCTCTCGCCACGCCTGGAGCCCGTCAACTGGCCCCACCGCATCGCCTGCAGAGGCAGCCCAAGGAGGAAGCTGACGTCCTGCAGCGTGGGGGCCATCTCACCGCATGGGAGTGGAAGGTGTGCGTCTCCGGTCTCCACCGGTCCACAAGAGCTGTGAGGAGCGACCGGTCGATACCCCACTTCTTCGTCGGTCATTCGGCTCCACCGCAGCTGCTACCAGCCTACACAGCGGCAGAAGGCCTGCCTCCCGCAACCTGACAATCAAAACAAAGCAAGTTAGTAAGTTGACATATACAGATTCACAGTACAACGTTCGTACGTACCTAGTCGTGAACCTGTCGTCCACGGGAAGTAGTCGCCTGGAAGGTCGAGGACGTAAGGTACCGAGCTCGAGGTTCTGCACCGCCGAGAGAAACGACCGGTGGGACTGATCGGTGGCGTGATCTAGCAGCTCAGGCGTCTGGTAGTCCATACCTGCAAGGAAAAAGAAGCGGAACGGATTAGCTCATTTAAACATAGTGCATTATAGTCAGAAAATTAACAGAAAATTAACACATTACATGGAGATTACATCATCAACGAGTGGCTATACTAGACAACATAACCCGAAGGTACACGAGGACGCCTGCGACGACGCTGCCTATCAGTGGTGCCTTCCCCAGTTGGCCGCCTTCCGTCGGCGCCTGATCCTTCCATAGGAACTTCCGCTGCACTTGGGGCCTCGGCGTCTTTCGTGCACTTCTTGTAGGTATGTCCCTCCTCTCCACACCTACTACAACGTTGAGCGCTAACGCCGGCCTCGGATTCGTCCATATCATTGCGTATCCTCCGTGTCCGACGTCGGCCTCCCTTGTTCCTTGCCTTCGTCGGATCAGGGATGTAATAAACTGGACTTGTGTCTTCAGTGAAAGCGCCGACGATGCCGAAACCAAAAATCTCGATACTCCATGTATGCATGATTGCTTCCTTTTTGAAGTACGGAGACACATATTGGCGTTCATCAATGCCGCACTCCCCGCAAGCGGCAATGACATGAGAACAGGGCTTGTGGTACAAGCTTGGTTTCCGGCAGGAGCACGTGCATGTCCCATCTTCCTTTAGGTGTAATTCTTGTATAGGCTTCCTTGCGAATATGCCACGCCTGGACCTGTCGGCACACAATATCTCAAATCTACGCTCTCGTGTGCCCTGCACTCGGACTCGGTGCTCTCTTGCCTTCTTGCATTTGTCCTCAAGGTGCTGTGTCATTTTGGTGCCGAACCAAAGGTTTCCATCGGCCATAGATGGGCCATTCTGTCTGCACCTGTCGTGGAAGTACGTCTGTGTTTTATGTAGGATGAACTCCACGATGGCAACAAGGGGGAGTTGCCGAACACCACGCATGACCCAGTTGTACACCTCTGCAAGGTTCGTGGTCATTATGCCGTACCTTGCTCCACCTTCATCGTACAGCAATGCCCATTTCTCCTTCGGCTCGTGCTCGATCCACTGCGAAAATCTGCTAACCGAGGAACCGGGCCTCCTTCTGAATGTACCGTCATCGGTGGGAAGTGCTTCTAGAGCTTCAGGCCGTCAACACCTCTAGCTGGGGGTCTTGTAGAACTCTCGGTCTATATTTGGCTGTCAGCTCATCAAGTCTCCTCCACAGCTCATTGAACTTCTTCTGTTGATTCTGGGCGCACAAACGTTTGAACATGGCCATCAGCTCCTTGTTTCTGAACTGCTTATAAAAGTTTACGCCCATGTGACGCATGCACCATCTGCTCTTCACATCTTCCCACACCGGAGGGTATCCCTTGTCTGCGCAGCCGTTTCGCAGCTCCTGAATTGCACGCAGCATCCCTGGATGACGGTCATGTATGAGACATACATCTGGCCTCATCCCCACCACCTTTTCCTTAACCAGCTTCAGAAACCAGTACCAACTCTCTGTATTCTCGCCCTCGACGAAGGCAAAGGCCACTGGCAACACTTGGTTGTTCCCGTCTACTCCGATTGCCGTCAACATTTGCCCTCTGTATTTTCCAGTTAGGAATGTGCCGTCGATGCAGAGAATGGGCCTGCAATGAACAAATGCAAACATGCACGCCTGCAGAGAGAGGAAGGCCCGCTGAAGGACACTCTGCCCAGGACTTGATAACGATGGGAAACTTTTGATTTCGGAGTAACTACCAGGATTCCTCGCACAGATGGTTTGCAGTAGACGAGGCAAATTATTGTACGAAGCTTCAAAACTACCGAATCTCATTTCAATTATCTTCTGTTTGGCCCTCCAAGCCTTGGCATATGTAATAGTGTACTTGTACTTCTCCTCGATGCGGCTGATAATTGACTTCGGCTCGAACCGGAGGTTCTCCACAACAGCATAATACAGCTCTGAAGCGATGAATGCAGATGATATGTTCTTGTGGTACTTCTGAACACCCGGAAGATGGCAGTTGTGCTCCGTCACGATTGACACGGACCAACAGTCATCATATTTCTTTCTGGATGCGTACATCCTCCATGGACATCCATCGCTTGAACTTGCACATTTCACTTCGTACACCGATCTTGTGGACTTTGATACCCAGAACTCCCTCCCAAGTGACACGGCCCACATCTTCACAGCCTCTGTCAACTGTGCTTTTTCGGCGTATCTAGCGCCTTGCACCACTTTATTCTGCCGATACTCCCATGCCACGGTGTGCCCCTCTGAGACAACGAGACCGGAGAAGTCCTCGTTGTCCCATTCTGCCGGGTGTACATCGTCCTCCGAAGAATCATCATCCTCCATATGCTCAGGTTCTGAGTCTTCAATTTCCATCTCCTGTACTAGACCTGGGTGTCTCTCCCCTTCATCTGCAAACCCCCCCGGTCCCATGTCTTCTTGGCCTCCTTCCTCTCCGGCACCCTCGTCTTCTGCCTCATTTTGCTCCCCTGTTTCATCGGGCCCTTCCGCTGTACTCGGACCAGCCTGATCAATACTGACCACGTCATGCACTACCACTAGGATGCTCGGTGCCCATCCTCGCTGCAGTGCACTCTCCACAAAAAATACCCAGCTGGCTGTTGAATCTATTGGCATCAATTCCCACCAAAAACCTTCCACAGCCCAGCTAACCAGTGCGTACACCGTAATTGCATTTACTTGAGGATCTACTCCGAATCCCCTCATTAACCAATTGTAAACTCCAGGAAAACTTCTCTCAGCTGGAGCTATAATTCCCTTTTGTGCTACGTTGAACTCCGATAAATCTACCCCATATTGTCCTTGTCTGACATTTCCTTCACCGTGATATATCGCGAATACAACTCTATTTGCCATTTCTGTTCACAAAAAAGATTTTATTAATCTGTACTAATCAATATTCGTTCCATAAAAAGGCTATACGTATGAGTCAAACCATTACCGTTTCTATATTTTATAAACTGACCCAGCGGCGCTAATAAAGTTATACGCTAGGTTTATCTAACGTGTCAAAATGACGTATACCAACGATGGCCATGGCGGAGCATATTTATTTTTAAAATATCTACAATTTACTACTTCTCCGCTATGTTTTTCTAGTACGGTCAAATAAATTTAGCACTAACGATGGTTATACCAAACCGCTAATATTTTCATACTATATTGGATATTACACTACAAGTCTACTACTAATTAACATTTGTTTAAAAAATTGAGTACATAACAGAGGAAGATCAAAAAAATACCTGGATTCGGCTAAAAAATCTGCGAGGGCTTCGCCGCTGTACTTCTCCTCCTTTCTCTCAGCTCTATTGGACGAACGCTGGAGGCGGAAGGGAGAAATGAGGCGCGGCGACTGCAGGAAGGGATTTTATAGGGGCGGGCAAAAAACCGCCCTCCCCCAGGGCGGCGAATGGCTATAACCCGCCCTGGGGGACGGCGGCGAATGTAATTTTGCATTCGGCCCCCTGGGGGCATTCGCCGCCGTCCCCCAGGGCGGCGAATCCACGTGGCCTCCCCGGGGCTAACGGCGGCCGGCGCCGTTAGGCCGGGCGACGGGGATGCCATTCGCCGCCCTGGGCCACGGCGGTTTTTAAATCCCGCCGTGGCCCAGGGCGGCAAGAGGGTAGTTTTGCAATTGATCCCAATCGAAAATTAGTTTTGTAAATTTAAAAAAAAATTAAATTAGTAACAGTAAAAATTCGGAGAAGGGGAGAGCTGGTGCGGGCTGGGCCGAAGCAAGAGGAAGGGAAGGTGGCCTGGTGCAACTGTGTTTCTTCATATTTTTTCAAGGATTATTCAGAGGAGGTTTGATTAGATTTGAATTCGAAATTGATATTTGAACTCATGGAAAATCAAGGAATCTAGGGAGAGGAAACTAGGCGGATATTTGCATATTTTTGGAAGGAAAAATTGGTACTAAATTTTTTGAAGGAATTTATTTGGGACTTGGGAGGGATTTAAAAGGGGAATTTGAATTTGAATTTAAAATCCAAACTCAAGAGTTGAATTTCCTAGGAATTTCAGTAGAGCTCCAAAGAGATCGAATTGAGGATTGAGCTTCAGAAATTTGGGGAGTTGATTTTTGGGACAAGGAGAGGAAACAAACTGAGATCTACACAACTTACGACATATAAGCAAAGAACAAAATTTGTACGGATAGTTTTTATTAACTTAGTTTTTAACTCGCAAAAAGGGAGCGTTATAGGAGGGGGGTCTTCTGGATATAATCGCCGAAAACCATTAATTGTATTTAATCATATATGTATACACACAGAGAGATAGAGTTAACTCGATCTCGTTAATTAATTCGTTCCTTGGAACTTAGTTAATTACAGGCCTAACTAACCTTTTCATTTACACGGACACGGCAGGATCAGACGTCTGATCAGGAATGATCTTTTTAACAACAATTAATTCCAGCCTTCAGCCCGGCTTCCAGCAATAACTTATAATAAAAGTGATAAGTCTACTTTACACCCTTAAACTATTATTTTGATCTATTTTTTATTTTCTAACTATAAAACCAGACAAATTATATCTCTCGACTATTAAAACCATTTACTTAAAAGGTGGTTTTATTGACATTATAACGTGACAATCTTATTAGCAAAATAAATAAAAATATTAGGTGAAAGCCACTTGCTATCTTCCAATCATCCTGCTCGATCTGATTCTAACCGCTGCCCCTGCACCACTTCCTTCCTGCTAAGCGCCAGATGAAACTCAACGGTTTTGTTAGTACGCGTCGTCCTGCCTTGCCAGGATATGTCCTCGGCACCACGCGAAAACAGTGTAGCCGAAGCCAATCATTCAGATTGTGTGATTTCTAGCCGTCCCGGCCGCTTTCGCATTTCTACAGAAATTATGTTTATTGTCGGTTGAGAACTATCATCTGTACCGGTTTCTTAACCAGCACTAAACTTTAGGTACTAATAAGCCCCCTTCATCAGTGCCGGATATCCGAACCGACACTGATGAGATCCACGAGCCAAAAAAAAAAGCGCCGAGCCAGCTCAATTCGAGCCGGCTGTTCCAACTAGATGATTATCACTGAAACTAAATCCAAAATCACAAATATCATTCACATCTCAGACAAGAGTGGTATGAAAAAGAAAGAGATCAGAATCACAATTCCAAACATGCATCATCTAAGTCCAAGAAAAAATAAAAACAAAAATAAGATCATAATCCAGCGTGCTGCTCGCCGAAGGCCAACGACGACGCTGACGCTGCTCACCGGAAGTTGCCAATGCCCCGTGGCCGCTGCCGCTGCTCGCCGGAGGCCGAGGCCAAGGCCGCAGCCGCCGGCGCTGCTTGCTAGGACCGCCGCCGCCGGCGCTGCTCCCTGAGGCCGAGGCTGAGGCCGACGCCGCTGCCGCTGCTCGCCGGAAGCCGATGCCGACGCCGACGCCACCGCAGCCGCTGCTGTCGGAGGCCTAGGCAACCCCTTGCTGCTGCCGCTGCTCCCGAGGCCGTGGCCGCCGTCGCTCCCCGGAGACCGGCGCTGAGGCGCCGCCATTGCTCCCCGGAAGCCGGCGCTGAGGTTGCCGCCGTAGCTCCCCGGAGGCCGGCGCTGCGGGCGTCGCCGTTGCTGGGGAAGAGATAAGGGAGAAAGAGAGGAAGATGAAGATTTCTGTGGCTGCCGCTGCTCCGAGAGAATAAGGGAGAGAGAGAGAGGGAGGGGTCTATCGATCGGCTCAAATGTTATCTGTAGCAGTTTGTTTTGACCACTGATGTATCAATTGATCTATTAGTACCGGTTTATATTAGGAACCATTTTTAGTCATCAGTATCCATTTTTAGTCGTATTGGTCATTTGGATGGATGAGTGGGTGTGATCAGTGCCAGTGGTACGAATGCATTGTTTTATAGCAGTGTCGTGGGCTGCTGGTGAGAGGAGAGAAGACAGTGGGTTGGGGGGAGGGGGAAGAAGGATGCATAAGACTGATAAATATGACCCACGTCTTTTTTTCAATTGTTAGACTGCCACGTTAGCTTTATATTGGATAAAATCATCTTAAAAATAGGTAGGGATGGAAAATAGATGGTTTTGATAGTTGTAGGATATAGTTCGTTCGGTTTTATAATTGAAGAATGAAAATTAAACCAATATAATAGTTAAAGGATGTAAACTAAACTTATTCTATTATAAAATAATAAAATCCAACATTTAAGTTATATATAGCAGCTACATAGTAATGGTGGAAAAGCTAAACGCAATAAAGCCAATATATTTTAGACAAATAAAATTAGAAACACAGATTTTTTTGCTAAATCTAGCGAAAATTTGTTTCATCGTACTCTAGAATACGACGTGCGGTACCTAACGCATCTGTGTGTTCATCGTACCTCCATAGCTGCGTCGAGAATCGAAGCTAATACGTATCCTTGTACTTCGAGAATCGAAGCTAATACGTATCCTTGAATAGTACAAGTATATAACTTTTAGTAGGTGATTTATGGAAAACAACATCTCACGTCGGTCAGAAACGATTTGCTAGCCCGATTAATTTCCAAGATGATTTCTCTCTATCTAGTATCGATGCGTATATACTTCGTGCTAATTTTGTCAGTAAAAGTGCAAAACACTATTGTATGCCTGTATAGATTTCTTTAGGGAAATGCCTGTATTAATTTGTTTCCCACTAATCTACTAGAATCTCCCTGCATGTCGTTTGTCAAAGTTGTAAAGATTCCATGAGTTAGTTATAGGAGATTATTAAATAGCATAGGTCGTGTTTCTAGACACTTTCTCACAAGTTATTTTCTTCACAGCCCTAAAGTAGTTGCTAACTAAATGCTAGTAACACATATATGCATGGAAATTGTTCAGCACAAAACTTATAGCACGTCTATGACTTGCAGTTTTGTTTTTTAAAAATAAATTAAATAAATGGTGTGCGCCTCTAAAATCTATATACCGGTGTGACAATCCAATATCCGAGAGAATTTTTTATACTATCAGAATTAGCTATTCATTTCGTAAAAAAATAGGTATTCTGTCTTCAATAAAAAATTCAGTACATATGTAAGAGAAAGAATTAATTTTTGATGATGTGTATATACGAGGAAGATCGAAAAAGCCATCATGCTATATAAAGAATTTTTATAACTATCTAAAAATATACAAAGAATTTTGGTAAAAAAAATATACATAGAATTTTCTCAATATAAAATACGTGGATGGAAACCTACTGGTGGCACCGCCCTATCTGATACAATTAGCTTAAGCTATATATTGTTCTGTTGGTACTGGATATATAAAATAACCATTACCTAGCTCAAACTTTGATGAAGGTAAGGTTGAGCGATGCTTTCTCTAGTGCACTAGCCACCGAGCTAGCAATATTTGAGGAATAAAAAGTGGGGGCGGATTGAGATTATTTTTCTTATTTTGCTAAATTGTCTATATGATTTCTAGTATAATTTATTATCCCTAAGAATTATTGTAACTCTTTTTTATCATTCATGACATCAGGGTATTGTAAGATTTCCTTAGCAATACATTCTTGTAAATATATTTTTCCCTCTCCTATCTCATGACCAAGGAAATTGATTTTTCCCTTGCAAATTTCTATCTTTTGTTGGATAGAATTAACCCATTTTGTTCTACTTTCCTAAAAAATGTTTTCAGGTGAGCAATATGCTCCTTATATGTTTTTGAGAAAACTAACAAGTCATCTATATAGACTAATACAAATTCTTGATTTTTGTTAAATATGTTTTGCATCTTTCTTTCAAATAGGGCAGGGGTATTTTTTAATCCTAGTGGCATAACAAGCCATTCATAGTGTTCCTGAGGACATGTAAATGCAGTCCGCTCTATAGATTCTTCTGCCATTTTTACTTGCCAAAAACCGGCTTTTAAATCAAATTTCGAGAAATATTTACTACCTTGTATTCTATTGATCCATTCTTGCTTGTTAGGAATGTTATAAGCATCTTTTATGGTATTATCATTTAACCTTTTGTAATTGATGACCATCTTTGATTTACCTCTAACTTCTTCAGCATGATTTCTTACTATAAATGCTACCGATCTATATGGACTCCTACTTTCCCTTATTGCCCATAATTTTAATAATTCTTCTATAAGCATTTTAAACTCTTCTGTATCCTTTAGGGTTGCCTATATTGGGCATGTTTTAATTATATAGTCTGGGTTTATTATATTATTTTACAGTTAATTGAATTTTTCTCCTAGTATTTCATCGGGATTTCTCCTATTATGTGAATGTCCTCTAATCTTTGGACAATTCTTTCAATATCCTTTTTGGACTTAATATCTCTATACTAATTTGGTGTAAGTGACTGTAGTCCTATGCATTCTATATTGGTATTTGATATATAATAGTCATCAATATTCTCACTTAGCTCATAGTTTACACTTATTTCTTTAAGGTCAAGGCTTGACGTATCAAGGTTATTAAGATTTGATGTATCAAGGTTATCAAGATTTGTTGTGGTTGTTCCACCATGCTTTCGTACTTCTGAAATATATAGAACATTGTCCTGATACGGAATAAATGTAATTCCCTTTTCATGTATTACTGTGGTTTGTACAGATTGTTGTAAGAACCTTAAACTAATTATTATGTTATCATTTATCATTGATAAATCTCTTATTGTAATCTCATCTATTATATATCTTGTACCGTTAATATATACCTTAATATTATGAGCTAACTGGTTATGAATTTTTTTATTCCTGTCATATCTGTAGAGATTTCTGTCTTATCATCATCGATTGTATGAACTATTTCATGGCATTTTATAAAGTATTTGTCATAAATAATATTCTTTGTACACCCTGTGTCTACTAGTGCTAATATTTTATAAGATACTTTTGGTGATAACTTTACTTTTACAGGGATCCTTATTCCTAAAATTTCAAATTTTACTATATATTTATTTCCAAAATTGGTTATGGCATCCTTGAGCTGAATTATTTTAGAAGTATTACTGTCCTTTAATGTTACCAATTATTTTTTAAATTCAGTGTTTTGTATAGCCTCATTTTCTAGCAAAGCCTTAATATCGTTTTTATTTTTCAAATTTACTAACTCTACTTCTAATTTATTTATTCTATTTTCTAAAACTCGTACTCTGCTTAATAGTATCTTCTCATCTGATTCTAATTCTATTTCCTTTCGCCATTTTTTTATCTGCTTTTATGCACTCGGCACAAGCTTGTTTTAGGCATATACTACAAGTGACTCTATTATCCTGACTTGGGTAGTAGATACAAAAAGCACATTTAATATTGTAATCACCCTTTCCTCTAACCCAATCATGTTCACAATTTAATTGATCCATCATCTCTATTTTTATTCCTGCTAGCTCATCAATTAAGTCTAACTCTTCATTGCTCGACTTATATTCTTTGTTAATATTTTCTATTTCATCTGTTTCTATGATTGAGTATATTGACTCATCATCCTTTATTTCATCGTCACATACTAATATATTTTTATTTACACTATCTATAATTGAAACTCTCGCTTGCTCTTCATATTTACTAGAATACCTCTTTTGATCTTTATTTGGACATGTCCTACTTAAATGGTCAAGTGAATTTCATATAAAAATCTGCAAGTTCTATTATAAGTCTTCTTAGGACTGTATCGTCTTACATTTCTTTTATATAAAAAAGAGGCTTTATTATCTAATCTTCTTAGAAAATACCTTCTCTTTGTCTTAATATTATTGTTATTTCTATTTTGATATCTATAGCTTCTTTACTTCTGTGCCTACCTTCTCCATATGATAGAGGTATTTGCACTATTTTGTTACAAAAATTATAATCAGAAAGTAGACCTTTGAGCTTATATGCCTATACATATTTTTCTTAATTGTTTAAATACAAATGTTATTGCTTGAGAGATATTAATTTTAGCTCCTTCGGCTTCTTTTTTATATTCGTCAAAAATCAAGCTTCATAACGGGTCAGGTAATTTATTAAAATAACGCTTAACTATACCTCTATTATATCCTTGTTTAGCAGTTGTAGCGTTATATAAATAGTGTTGAGAAAACTCTTTTATGCCCTTCCACCTTGTCAATGTTAATTTTTCTATTTCTTTGAGTCTTTCGTTTTGCAAAGTTGTGTAACCTAATTCTAGGTCCTCAGTTATAATAATATTGGATATTACATTTACAAAATTGTATAGATTACTATCAGCTCTTTTTGGTTCTTCATAATTATTAGGGTTCTTTTCAACCTATTGTTCCTATAAGATCTTAGCAGATTCATCAAAAATGTTTCTAAATAAGTTATCATATCTTCTACCTTGCTTCCTATATTGTGTTAGTTTTGTATATATTTTTGAACTATTAACCCCTTCCAAATGCTAATAATATTTGGCCAGTCAATGGGATCATATGCGGCTAAATTTAATATAGCACCATCATTTTTTTATTTTGAAATTTTACAGGTCTCTCAAAATCTCTTCTCTTAGAACCCATGTGTCTATATTATCCTGAGATATAATTATATAAATATTCTTCTCTGTCTGGAGGCCATTTTCCTGCTGCCCTAGCTGGTCTTTCTCTTTCTTCTTCGTTTTTTACAGAACCTTCACTATACCTTTTCCTCTTTCCTGTTCCTAGGTGTACTTCCATAGCTTCCATAGCATTATCAAAATTATGCAACCCTATATCATTTAAATAGTTTACAAAATCATTATATTGTTCCAAGTTGTCTTCTACTTCTCCTATATTCCCCATTTCTTTTATCAAACTTTGAGTCAACCCAGAACAATATAAAAGAAAGGAAATACGACCACATAAAAGAGTCCCTATTAATTTTTTATTTTTTCTCTTTTTCCCCTAATCTTCTCTCATATACCCTTGTATTAACTCCTCTCATATCTTCTGCTTAACGATGACTCTTCACATAGAGTGTGGAGGCCATGGACTTCGGATACCTCAAGAAAAGTAATACGGCCACTTAGATAGAGGGTGAGCCATATCATGTATTTAGGGATATAGTAAAACTCGGTTTCATATAACCTTACACAATAAGGAAAGAGATATAGTCATAGCCGGTTACTCTATATTCTTAAAAGAAAATTTTTTGATCGAATCCGACTGGGATTTATACCTTATAACCTTACTTTCTCGGTATATAAGAAGAGACAAGGAGCTACATGGAGCATAACCAATCTCACTAGATAATACAGCGAAAACAATACATCACAACTGAAAGTAGGTTATTACCTCACCCCGAGTGCCTGAACCAGTATATATTGTCTTATCTTTCGAAGTCCATTAAGTTTCGGTTCGACGAGTAGTCCTACAATCAATATTACCGATATAAAACATCGACATAGAATCATTGATTCTCTCTTCCTGCCCCCTCTTTCCTCTACATTAATTAGGATCGAAACCTATGCGGCAGTCCTATACATCAACTAGCTCATTATTACTGTTGTAGTTCTTCTTTACTTGTCATAGATAACACTAGAAAATGAGCGTGCAAGTTTCGGTCCGACGAGTAGTCCTACAATCAATATTATTGATATAAAACATCGACATAAAGTCATTGTTTCTCTCTTCCTGCCCCCTCTTTCCTCCACATTAATTAGGATCGAAACCTATGCGGCAGTCCTATACATCAACTAGCTCATTATTGCCGTTGTAGTTCTTCTTTACTTGTCATAGATGCCACTAGAAAATGAGCGCACAAGTTGGCGCGCCGGTATTATCGGGCCCGTGCGCACCTCAAAAAACTTATGTGAAACATATGAATTTGCAAGAGTTTTGCACAAATTATTTTAATTTTCCTTAAAATCCCTACGAAAGCATATACCCTGGATGGGCTTTTCCAATTATGGGTTTGTAAAAAGTTGATAGCATATCAAAGTAGATAGTACTATTATAATTAGTAGGAAATACATATTGAGTACATAAACCTCACGAAAGCTACTAACCGCGTGTGCGTTGGCAGTGCGCGCTTGAGCTGCCCGCTGCCTCACATGCACAGTGAGCTGGCCCCATACGCACAGTAAAAAATATAAAAATAAAATATTGAAAAAAATATTAAAAAATAAATTTTATACAACTAATTTAAAACTTTCATCTCTAATTTTAAAACTTTCAATTCAATTTTCGAAACTTTCAACTCAAATTTAAAAACTATTAACTAAGAATTTAAAAAATCTACTCAAAATTTAAAATTTTCAACATAAAATTTGAAACTTTTAATTAGATTTTTGAAACTTTTAACAGAAATCTAAAACTTTTAACCCTACTTATTTATGTATTATTTTATAATTAAAAATTATTAAGTAATCATAATAGTGATTAGAAGAATAATTACTGCTTAATGATACGTACATACGGTCGCGGCCATGGCGCGCGCGCTAGCCACGCCCCATAAACCTAATCGCAGACGATGCATGATGAATGATCCGTGAAGTTTAGTAAACCTAATTTCCCTCCTTTTGCAAATCTTTACTTGATAATTGAATGAATTAATGATGTAAATTTAACCAAGTACTCTTTTATCAGACGACACGAACCAAGAATCTATCTACTGGCTAGACCCAACGAACGTGAGACCGTAGATCCAACCAGACAAGGGACAAGAAGGCAAGAACGCGACTTTCATTGTCAGATTATTCTTGAATATCCAAAACTAATGAAGGTTAGAGTAAGAAATTTTAATAGGTGTTAAAATGAAAAGTTCCTGGACTAACAGGGATGAAAATGCAACCGAAGTGCTTGAAGTGTAGTCGTAGACGCGTGGTCACACGGGTGACGAACCGCGGACAGGTGGCCTCGCGAGTAGAGGAAAATTCCATCCCCGAGCAGGGCCATTCCAATTGGGCCCGTATTTATCTATCGAGAATACAGCCTGCCTTGTCTCGGTGAGGTGGCTAGTGGTGTGGTGGCCGCCGCCGCTTCTGCGTTCATCGCACGAGTAGTTTCCCTCTTTGCTTTTTCTTTCGCTTTCTTTCTTCCATTTAGCTCGGTAAGGCGGTGGATCAGATGGTGAGCACCAGCCACCAGGTACCATCGTCAGTCGTCTTGCTGCTGGTCGGATCCTGCACCCAACGCTCCAGGTTCGTTGGCAGGGGGAGAAGTTAGAAGTAGCGGGGGACGGGAGGAGGGTGCTCAGCCGTAATTTGTCGGTGGCAGCGGCTCAGGCGGCAGCGGTGACGGCGTCCACACGAGCTCCACCATGGGTCCGTGGGCCGTGGCTACCATGAAGCGGACTAGAGATTTTCAAATGGATCGTGTCCCGTCGGACCGGCCTGGGCACGGTGCTACAGTAACCATGCCCGGGCCGGCCCGGCACGGCTGGCCGTGGGCCGTGCCGGCACGGCCCGAGTAGCCGTGCCGTGCCTGGGCCGACGATGCGGCACGGCACGGCCCGTGGACTATAGCGGGCTGGCACGGCATGGCACGGGCACGGGGCACGGGCCGCCCGGAGGGCGGCGGCGGAGGCCGCGCCGCCGTGGCAGGCGTCTGCGGCCGGCGGAGGCTGAGGCAGGCATCGGCGGCCGAGGCCGGGGAGGCGCCCGGGCGCGGAGGCGGCGGCGGAGGGCGCCGGCGGAGGCCGAGGGAGCAGCCGGGAGGAGGCGGGCGTCGGCCGGGAGGAGGAGACGGCGGGAGGAGGCGGCGGAGCCGAGGAGGCCGGGAGGAGGCGGCGGGAGGCCAAGGCGGCGGGAGGAGGCAGAGGAGCCGAGGAGGCGGGAGGAGGCCGAGGAGGCGGGAGGAGGCGGAGGAGCCGAGGAGGCGGCGGGAGGAGGTGGAGGAGCCGAGGAGGCCGGGAGGAGGCGGAGGAACCGAGGAGCCGAGGAGGCGGGAGGCGGCGGGAGGAGAAGCCGAGGAGAGGAGGCCGGGAGGAGGTCGAGACCGGGTGCATGCGGGAGGAGGAGGCAGGCGACCGTTGCACTGACATCTGCCCGTTGCGACGCTGATGACCGTTTGCTACAGTGTTCGGTCGCGTTGGCCCAGTAAAAAATTGACACGTGTCCCAACGGTTCGAAATAACGGCTAGATTTTGAATCTAGCCGTTGCATGACAAAAAAAATCCGAAAAAATATTAAAAAATCCAAAAAATTGTGAAATTTTTTCTTATAAATAGGGGAACCCCCAGCCACATTTTTGCTCATCCAAACCTCCCAATCTCTCCTCTTGTGCTCTATTCTCCTCTCTTTTGCTCTCTTTGCTCAAAATTTTTGATTTAGACAAAATTTTGTCTAAAATTTAAAAATTTCCCACATTCTAGTAGGTAATAGCTGCAGCCTCCGGTGCTCCTGCAAGGTAAAAAAATCCTAAATTTTCTTCTTTGTTCGTACTATTTTTTTAATACTAATTTTCTCTATTTATATTGCAGGATGGATCCGAACTACCCGACGTTCCAACTGAGCGACTTCGACCCGAGTTATCTGTCGATGTCGCAAGGAGACAACACCGGGTCGGCTCCTACACCGCAAGAACATACGGAGGAAATACATACGGCTTCACAAGGATCCGGAACTACGAGCGGGAGCCTATGAATGGCAACCGGCTCAAAGAGATCAAGAACTTCCTAACTTCCTCCGTCTGGCAACATTTTGATGAGATCAAGGAGACCGCCGTGGATGGAAGGGAGGTAACTTACGCGAAATGTAAAATTTGAAAAACTAAACTCTCTGGAAATTCTTCTGGTGGAACAGAGCATTTAAGGCGGCATGCTGAGGCGTGTGCGAAGAAGCAAGGTTACCAGCTAAGACAGCAGCAACTGGTACTCAATTCGGACGGTACGGTACGTTCATGGGAGTATGATCCTCAGGTAGCACGAGATTCCCTTACCAGTTTAATTGTTAGACAGGATCTACCCCTAAATTTTGGTGAGTCTCCTGCATTTGAGACTTACATTAAAACTGCTCATAATCCTAGGTTTCAAGGTGTTAGTAGACAAACTACAACCCGGGACTTGGTGAATGTTTACAACCAAGGCCGGGATAATATTAAACAATTATTTGCTACGTGCACATTTTCTATTAGTATCACATCTGATATTTGGAGTGGTAGGGCTAAGAAAGACTATATTAGTGTAGTTGCTCATTATGTTGATGATGAATGGGAACTATAAAAAAGAGTAATAGCTTTAAAATTAATTGATGTTTCACATAATGCAGAAAATATTGCTGAATGAATTTCTAGAGTTTGTGAGGATTTTGGCATCACAAATAAAATATTTGCAGTAACTCTAGATAATGCAGCTGCAAATTCTAAAGTAATGGAAATTTTGCAGCCTTTATTCAATGTTTATGCTGAATCATTTCTTTTACATCAACGTTGTGCTTGCCATGTTATAAATCTTATAGTTAAATCCGGTTTTAAAAGAGTAACTGTATATCTCGATTCTATCCGTGAAGCCATAACATGGCTGAATGGTTCTAATCCTCGACTTGCGACCTTCAAGCGATTCTGCATCGCTTCGGACAAGCATCCACGCAAGTTCCAAACGGATGCGGACCATCGGTGGAACTTGACTTATTTAATGTTGAAACATGTCTTGCCTTACAAAGATATACTAACTCTTTTCTTGCAGTCCAAGAATGTTGTTACCAGTGACGGGCAATCGCTACTGACAGAACAGTCTTGGCATATTGTAGAAAAGTTTTATTACTTTCTTGAAACATTTTATGATGCAACTGTTACTTTGTCTGGTGTTTACTATCCAACTGCTAATTTAATTTTGCATAAAATTTTTGAGATTGCCACTTTATTAAAAGAATATGAAGATGACCAACTACTAGGATTTGCAGTATATAACATGAAACAAAAATATCTTAAATACTACAGGAACATTCCATACTTGTATGCTTTTGCATTTATTCTTGATCCTAGGGGTAAAATACGGGGGTTTCTAAATATTTTGAATCTTATTGGGATACAATGAATATTGATTACACTAACTACTATTCTGATTGTAAGACAAAATTGTATGAAGTATTTCGAAAGTATGAAACTAAGTTTCAGGGAGTTCGCGTGCAAAGAGCCCCACCCGTCCCTATCCCAGGTAAGAAGAAATTGCAGTGGGACCGAATTTGGGGTGGTTCCTCTTCTTCTTCGAGCACCGGTGGTGGAAGTTCGGCTGCAGCAAATCCTGCACACGCTTCACTTGAAGCTCTTGAGCTATCCACCTAGTTGGACAGCGACTTGATCAACCAGGAAGATCTCAACGTTCTTCAATGGTGGAATGATCACAAGACCCAATATCCCATGCTCTCAAAGCTAGCACGGGATGTGTTCACGGTGCCTGTGTCTACGGTATCATCCGAATCGGCCTTCAGTCTTTGCGGAAGAATTATTGAGGAGACAAGAAGAAATCTCCACAGTGAGGTGGTAGAAATGCTACTTGCGGTTAAAGACTGGGAGCTAGCTAAGGAACGTGCCCAACACACCACGGAGAACCAAGATTTGGCTGAACAGTTCGAAAATCTTTACCTACAAAATGAGGAACTAGAGTAATCTTTTTTATTTTTGAGTATTGACCTTTAGCTGTACTCTTTTTTCTTTGTCATAGTTTTCTTAAAATTGAGTTTTTACATGACAGAGTTTTTAATGATGCAGCTATGTAATATCAAAATCAATAAAGGTCATTGCGCAATTTTTTCCTATATCTATGTAGAAATTAAATTGCATAACTATATATGTTCTTCTATTTTGCTTGTTTAAAAATATAAAAATTTCCTCCTCTAATATCATCAAAAAATACCCTCATATTTTTTTACTCATCTTAGATAATGTTTTTACATTTTTTTCATATTTTTTTACCACTCCTCTAATTTTTTAAAATTTTTTAAGTCTCTTTTTTCCTTTTTTTACTCATCTCTTTCATCACTCTCACTTACTCAGTCGGAGTTGGGACTCGGCGCACGGGAGGCGGCGGAGGGCGGCCTCGAGGGGCGGCGTGCAGGCGCGGAGGCGCGGCGGAGGCCGGGAGCGCGCGCGGGTGGCGGGCGGCGGAGGGGCGACGAGGCCGAGGCGGCGGGACGAGCGGAGGAGCCGAGGAGGCCAGGGAGGGAGGCCGAGGCGGCGCGAGGGGCGGCGCGTACGGGGACGCGGCGCGGAGGGTGGCGGCAGGCGCAGAGACCGGGACGCCGGACGCGCCAACGGCAGGCGTCGGCGGACCGGCCGGCCCGGGCACGGTGGGCCGCCGACGGGCCGTGCCGGCACGGCACGGCCCACGACCTCGGCGTGCCGTGCCTGGGCCGGGGGAGGCACGCGGGCCGGCACGGCATGGCCCGCTACAGGAACCGTGCCTACACGGGCCGTGCCGTAGCGGGCCGTGCCGACCGTTGCCTCGGTCCGTGCCGTCCGGTCTGCCTGTTTGGCCACCTATAAAGCGGATGACGGCGGGGCAGGGAGCGGACCTCTTTTTTGTTTTTACAATGTTCGATTTGTTTTGGATTTTTTTTCTTAATGATGGATTTATATTCGATTGGAGAAGGGGGCAAATGCTGTTTTTTTCTCCCACCTAACGTATGATCCCCAATGTTGATTTGTGCTGCAAAGGGGCAATACTCTGTAAGCTTCTTAGATTCTGAATTTACTCCTTTTTTGCCTCAAGCATATCTCGATTTATCTTGAATTTTTAGCCCTGCCACATGGACCAATTAGCTGGCGGGACACCCGCCAGCTTGAGATTAGTAGATGGTCTCCAATGCGCATGTTTGATAATTGCCTTTCCTACCCCATACATACATACATACACATACATACATACAAATACACACACACACACACACACACACACGCTGACGTCATGCTAACGTCAGCCACGCAGGATCTTCGACGCCGCCGGCTGTGTTCGCCTCCCCTCTCCTGGCCATGAGAGATCCCAAGCAGCGGAGACCTTCCCACGGCGGCGCCGCCCACCACCTCGCCGATAAGCTCAGGAAGCACTCCACCTCGCTCCTCCTCCTCTCCGTCTCCGGCGCCCCGCACTCCACCCACGAGCGACGGAGATGGCCGCCGCTGCCGCAGCCATGGCCACCGTCACCACCACGGCCGCTCCGCATTCGCAACCGTGCAAGGATGCCCCGATATGGCCTCGGACACGTGCGCTGCGCCATCGCCAGCGATGCGGCCGAGGCGCCCGGCGAGCGCCCGCGCGCGCGGGTGTCCGCGGACTGCGTCGTGCGAGGGCGGCGGCCAAAAAAATTTTTTCAGCGGGCTTCTGCGACCGGCACAGGCGCTGGCCACCAAGCACGGCGTCGGCGATGTGCTCGTCACAGAGGCCCGCGCCCGCCCCAGCGGCAACATCACCACCGTCGAGCGGGCCGAGGAGGGGTACCTCTGGGAGGAGGGGCCCAACAGCTTCCAGCCTTCCGACCCTTCCTCACCATGGCCGTACGTCTTCTCGCTCCCCTTCTCCTCCCACGTTCTGTTCTCTCGCGCGCGCGGATGGCAATGAATGCCTGCATATGGATTGGCCGCAGGTGGGATGTAGCGGGCTCAAGGACGACCTCGGTGTTCAGGGACCCCAATCCTGATCTGATTAATTGTAGCTCTTGTCCAATGTGTTCTATTTTTTATTTGTTTTTAAACTTCTTTTTTTTTCTCTACGTTTTCTCTTTTCAGCGCGAATGAATCAGAAGCAGAATTGACGAAGGTCACCAGCAAGGTCTACTTCCGACATTCACGACCGATGGCAAGCCGACAGAGGGGGTTTGTGCATCCTCTCATGCCCTGATTTCTTAAGATAACCAAAAGTTGTGTACTGCCTGCTAATCTCGGTAATAGTGTCATTTATGCATGTTGCTGATTGCCTGATACGATCTTTGATGTTTAAAATTATTTTTTCTGGGTTGTCAATTGTCGTAGGCCGGATTGGTCATGGGATTTTTTTGAAACAACTGTCCACTAAAACAGCAGATATAACATCACTTAATTACTTGTTCTTTTTAATAGCTGCAAACTCTAATATGTTTTTGTATCTGGACACGAAAGCAATGGTCTCTGCATCTGCTCTTTCAGAAACTTCATGAGCAATTTGCACCGAGGATTGCTTACTAACACCCATACACACTACAGTTCCCTTCTCTAGAATGTGCCGATTTCGGCACAAAATTCCTATCTTATATGTAACTAGATGTTCCTTCCCTTTTAGTATTTTGCCTCTAAAAATGTGAAGTGAAAACATATTACCCACATCGTTTTCTATGTAATGTGGAATACTCGTTTGACATATTTGGTATTGTAAGTTATTGGGGGTGTCGGTTTCATCCTATTGTGCTATGTCTGTTGGTGGCTTACTTTGAGTTCGTTATGTCCAAAGTCATTGTTGGGTTGGTTTGGCTTATAGTTAGTTTCAGTGTAGCAATCTCAACTTCACATTTATACAGGTTGAGTAAAGGAGTTGGCAAGAGCGGCAAACTCTCTCTACTATAGAAGGGAAGACATTCCACAGGATCATCCCAGGGCTTCATGATTCAAGGAGGCGTACACGCCAAACGGTAATGGAACCGGCTGTGATTCACTATGGCTTCAATTTTCCCTGATGAAAACTTCAAGATCAATCACTGGCCGCACCAGGTGAAACTCTGTGTTTCTTGAATATATATATATAATATGTTATATACTATAGGCTATATATATTATATAGTATTATATATATATATATATTATATTATTATATATATATATATATATATATATTCCAGTTGTATACTACTGCTCCATAGAATTTTTATTCTTTTGAGCAGCAAGTCCTCATCTTTGATTGGCTGGTCATTGGTTCAAGGCTTCTGTCCATGGCCAACTATGGGAAGGATACAAACGGATCCCAGTTCTTCATCACCACTGTAAAGCTAACCTGGCAATTAATCTTCAGTGGCTCTTGAGCTGAACATTAGTTTTCATACAATTTCTTTGTTTGTTTGCTAGAACTCGGCCCCGATCCAAATCGTTTGTTGATCATGGGCTACTCTTTGTGTTGCTGCTATAGGTTGGATGGGAATCATGTTGTGTTTGGCAAGGTGCTTTCTGGAATGGGTGTTGTCTACAAGATTGAAGCTGAAGGCACTCAGTACGGTGCTCCACGGTGCAAAGTTCGTCTTTCATTCAGATAGCGCGAACTGCTCCATAGTGAAATGATCTTCCATTGAAGCTTAATAACAAGCTGCTACTTACTGTGACTTCCTATCGTTGTATGTGTGTCTGTAATTAGTGGTCTGTTTCGCTTGAAGCCTGTTTCTGTTGATTATAATGACATGCTTCTGTACTTGCTGTAAACTGGGAGGGTTGTACTAACCAAAATGACATCTTGTTTGGTTTCATCTGCCTGAATATTTTGCCATAATGCCATGTTTTATTCAGATTGGATATACGAGCTATATAATAAGCTTTGTCAATTTCATTCCAGAGGTCATTCGGATTTGTCTATTGGAATGGAAGGTTGCAGGCGAACCGGTGTAGCCAAACCGTTTAGAGGGTTTAATAAAAAATAAAAATTTGTCAATATTATGTTTAATTATAAGTATAGCGTGATGTTCAATGTACGTTTCCAACTTTGAGAGTTTGTATTTCTCTCCTAATTTAAATGTGAGTTTAAGTGATAGGGTTATTAGATTGTGTACTTAAATCCAATTCAAACAAGCCAATAACTCAATTTTAAGTCGATACCGAAACGTATGCGAACAACCAATATTAACCAATATTATGGCCAGAATGGTATATTGCTTGATATGTACTGGTTTGAGTGGCGGAACGGTATATAGGAGAACACGAGGTCCTATAAATTTTTGATGCATTCTCAATCGATTTGTCTGCATATCACCCCCCATTTATCACAAAAATAATTTGCTTAATATAATCTGCACTTAAAAGTTACAAAAAGTGCCTTAACGAGTGTGATTAATGTGGAGTCGAACACGAAGAGCTTATTAACGACAGAACGAGATGTTGACATCTGGGCCCCACTGTTCACCCCTTCCCCACCTGTTAGGCAGAGTGCATCGGCTTTCCTACTCGCTATTTCTTCATGGACTCTGCGGAGCGCAGAGACTGCAGAGTGGAGCAGACACACATTCGACCGCCGCCTCCAGTTTGTGCTCTCACCCGTTCTGCATTGCTTCATTCTTGTGAGATTCGATTATCCCTTCGTGGTTAACAATAGGGCTCGAGCGTTTCCGGCTAAGGTTCTATAACGCCTCGCTTTCAGCGCAGACGTTAAACATATTTTTCTAAAAACTACCCGTGAAAATTTTGATCTTTGAGTATTGTGTTGTATGTTGTGCCATGGATCTCGATTTGCATCCCCGTCCTTGATCTTGTAACCCCTCCTCTCAAAAACTCTATTTCCAAAACAATCTCGATCTCAAAATTGCCATTATTGAACTCGCTCCTAAACCTTAAACGGCGAAGTCCCTTAGTCTCCTCCCTTAAAGTTTCTTGTCTCGACATCTATCCTGTTGTCTCGAATTGGAACCCAAAAATATCCCCCCTTGATCCCCTTCCTGAAATCCCCTCGGCTTCTCCTCCCCTTTGATTCACAAGTAACATCCCGAGCCAAATAATGCAACTTGGCGATCAAATCTCTATTCGGAAACCCTCCCACCAATATAAATATATACTGTGTATATATACATAAATCCCTAGGTATACACCCACACATATAAGCATATATACATGCCTCAACCCCCACACTCAAATTCCCCATCATACCGATATACATATATATAAATATATATGTGTGTGTGTGTGTATGCATATATCCATACACGCGAGTGCATGTACATGTGTGTCGGTTCTCCACCCCGGACCTTCTTGAAAACCCCAAGTTCCATGGTACATCCACAAATTCAAATTAAATAAACTAATTTGAATTTGAACTCTCTCTCTCTCTCTCCATGAAACCCTCTCCTTGGATTTTTCCGGCAAAGATCCTCGAAAAATTCCAAAAACAAATCTCTCTAAATAATCAAAATTACCCCTTGAAATTTCCCCCTTGATTCCCTGTTTCACCCTGAGTTCAAAAGTATAGATTAAATTCAAACCCCTTTGGAAAATCCTCAAGAATCTCCTTAAATAAATCCCTGGAAAAATGAGAAATAGCACTGTTCCCATTGGGCCTCGATCCCCTCCGTTCGGCCAGCAACCCCCCCCACTTCGTGCATGAGCCTGATTGTCGCATTTGTGTGGATCGGCACCACGTGGCCCTGGGCGTCGCGCGCCCTGCCGTCGATTCTCTTTGCTCGATAGCCAAATCGCGTGGACCACTGCGCACGGTCGGATGCAAGACACGTGTCCCCGAGGCCCGCTTCACGCCGCCCGATCTCCTTAACCGCATGCTCGCTCCGCAAGAGCGCCCTCGCCGTTGGATCCGTGCCATGTGGTCCCACAGAGCCCGCCGCACCGTTCTTTTCCCTCTGCTCGCACCTCACGTGAGCCGCGCCAAATCACCAGATGTGCGCCGCGTGGCCCGCCCGCCGCGTAGCCGTTCGATCTCCCGCACTGTGCTTCGTCTCCCTCACCGTTCCCCGTTTCTAGCCTGTTCACGCCCGTAAGCCGTTCGGCCCTGCCGTGAGCCACCGCAAGCCACCAAGAAGGGGACATCCATGGCCGCGGTGGCCGCACCTCTCTCCCTTTCCGCTCCTCCTTTTGACCGAAGACCGAGACCACAAGACCCCCTCCCGAATCTCTCTCCTCTTCAATCATGTTGACCCACGCCGCTCCTCCCGCGCGAGGCTTCTGAATTCCACCATCGGATACACCGACTACCGCCGCTCCACGCATCCCCACCGGCGATCCAATTTCCGTCGCCCCGAGAATTCCCATGCCACGGCAAAACTACTCTCTCTCACCTCCATTATTTTTTAGCTCCATTATTGGATGCCATTCACGACCGACCTAGCTGAGCCCCTCCTTGCCTATAAATACCAACTGCAGAACCATACCACTCCCCCTAATTCACTCCTCGACTTGGCTCCCGTGAACTCCGTCGTCTTCCGAGCACGGTCACCGCCAATGGTAGGCTGCCTCGGGGCATACCTCGTCGAGCAGAACCGGTGCTCTGTGGACGCCTCACATGTAGCCTCCTTCACCCCTGAGCACACGCCCAGGAGCCCGAGCACTCTGCCTCTGTCTCCTCCCTTTCGGCTACGCCTCTCGCCGCCGGAACGCCGCGCTGCAGCTCTCGTCGGCGAGTGTCACAACCTAAAAATTATTTAACAAATAATACCTGTGAAAATATAATTTTTAGAAAATAATTAAAAGCCTAAAGGAGTGGTCAATAAAAATCCTAAATAAATTCCAATATAAAGATGGGCCAAAGAAAATTTTATTAAATACTTCTTTAATTCTTGTAGTCCCTGAATTTTTCTGGGAATTATTTGAGCTATGGAAGTATTTTCAATAAATAGAAAACCAATTCAGTGAATAAATAAAATGAAAAAGGTTTTATCTTCTCTCCCGGGGTCATGGGCTGATCTCGGCCCACATCTCCCATCCTCTCTCTCCCCCTCGCCCGCTGCCCAACTCGGCCCATCTCTCTTTCTCTCTTTCCCTTCCCCGCCGACAGGAGGAGCCCACTTGTCGGAGTCTTCATTCTCATCAGGCCGAGTCCAAGCCCGTGCAGTCGTCGCCACCCGTGAGGAATTCGGATGCCCCGCTTGTGATCTCCTCAAATTGGTTGAGGAGAAATCCTCCTCTTTATCCCCGCTGCCAAACCCCTCAAAACCCGGAGTAAAACGATTTGGGTTTGAGCCCGAACTCGGGATCAACTCGGAGTCCGCCGCCGCCATACTCCGCCTAGGATCTTCCGATTGGCAACCCTATATATCGTCCCCCCCACGCCGTCCTCGCCTCGATCAACGCCGCCTTTGCCCTAACTTTAAACACCCTGAAGAGCCCCAGCTACGGTGAAATCTCAGCGCGCGCCACGAGTTTTCAGCCGCCGAAGTGCTGCCACTCGGACCGTCGCCACCCTTCGCCGACTACTTAGTCATGTTCCCCTGGTAGAGTAGCACCTAGTTCGGCACTCGGCAGCCGCCCTTTCCCACCGGAGCGCCGTCGCCGTCGAGTACCTGAAGGTCTTCGCCGCCTTTTCTCATCGCTGGGGGCCAAACCATCGCCGTCAGTCTCCGAGTACCTACAAGGTAAGATCGCCTCCTTGAGCTCATCCTTTTGGTGCAAGCTGCAGCCGCTGCCATGCCCAAGTCGCTGCCGTAGTCGGATGTCTTTGCCGTCGCCCCGTCAGTCGCCGAGTCACTCCTCCATCCCCGTGGTTGCTAGATCGGCGCCAGGTGTCGCTCATCTGAGTGCCATGATCGGGTTCTTTAATCTGAGCCGGTAGATCTAGGTTCTTTGTTCCGTGCGGTTGGATCTTGATCTGATCCATCCTAACCATTCAACCCGATGGACCGATCTCTAATGATGCAATAAATCTATTTTCAAAATTAATTCATTATTGCATCAATAAACTTTAATAATTCCTGTAAATGGTTTTAATCGGTTTAAACTTCTAAAAATCATAACTAATTCATATGAACTTGGTTTACGCCGAGGAGGGTTCGGAAGACTTTGCGAAGCAGTAAGGCAAGTCACACAGATCCACAACCATTTGAGCATGTTGATCCTATGATTTAAATCTCTATTTTAATTCAGAAGTGCATTTATTTTAGAATGACATCGGGAAGAAAAAACCTGATCCTTGTTTATAGCCCATTGTTTTGATTACCCTACCTTTGTACCTATAGGCATTAATATGACTAGCTAGCTGAATATTAGTTAGCTAGAATAATTCTAGGTTGCTTAGCTCAGTTTAGAAACTATAGAATCATATAAAGGTTGTTATTCACATATGATTACACATAAAATGATGATGGTTCTGTTCACAACAGTGGTCGTGTGATTCTTAATGTATAACTAAAACATGATTAAATGGTGGTTTGTGAGCACCAGGTTGGTTTTTTGTGCTAGCGTGCTTTCATAACAATTAAGGACCGGTTCATGAGCTACTGTTATAAAGTATTTACCGTACTAACCACAAGCTAGCATGGGTAATGGCTAGACTTGTAGTGTAGCATGTCCCAGCAGGAGACACCATGGTGTGTTTAGTTGATAGGTGGTAGTGTCAATAAATCCACAATGGCAGTGCCAATAAGACTATATGTTTGGGAGCCAAGAGTTTCTCTAGCCTAGAGGTTGGCCACCGAGGGTACTTGGCGGTGGTCGTTATGTGGACATGTTATGCGAAGAGTCATGTCACAACTCCTTTCTGAGGTATCGTGGTGATGCCAAGGCGCATGGTAACATGTTGTGGGGTTGTGTTTTGTGGGTAAAGTTGTACACCTCTGGCTAGAGTAAATATGTTCGAATAGCCGTGCCCGCGGTCATGAGCGAGCTGAATGATGTTTTTCATGATTAGTCTCATTTATTAATAAATGTTTAAATGAGATATGAGACATCCAGTTTGGGAAGGTTTGGGCCTGTGTAGCCAGGTGGGTTGTACAATGTTGACTTAATATTGCTTAATTTCTATACTCTTTTAATTCTCTCTTAATTGTTTCTTTAAATGTTGTTTATGCAAAATTAGCCATATATGCCATCCTTTGCTATTCTGTGCACTTGTATATTTGTTGTATGGCTTGTTGAGTATTCCATGTACTCACACTTGCAATATCAAATCATCAGAAGAAGAGTACTACAATAAAGAAGAAGACTTGGGGGACTAGGCTGGGTCCAAGTCAAGTTTGCCAGTGGATTATGGAGACGTCGCCATCGCTAGTTAATTTCATTATTTAAACTTTTTATTTGTTGAGAGGTTTCCATCTGCCTCTGTAATAATTACTACATTCCACTTTATTCAATATAGATTTGTACTTTGCCTATCAAATTGTCATGTGTACTCGGTTGATTTCTGGACAAGGATTTAATACACATGTAAGCGTTTGGAATTTTGGGTGGAAATTCTGGGCGTGACAGTGAGCTCTCTCCGGTCGAATCCCCTGCGTGAGCATACCTTATATGCCCGAATGTGCTCTGGACAGCACCTAGGCCGGCTGGCACAACATATACATAGGCAAGCTCGATCGGCCACATCCCCTCTGTTCTTTTTCCCCTTCGCCGCCGTGCATGCCTTGCGCGCATAGATCCCCGGTGATTCTCACGGTCGTCCACCCTCCTTTTCCCTTTCTACGCCGCGCCCTTGGCTCCCCCCCTCTCGAGAATCGCCTCGGCGACTGCAACTCGTCCGTCGCCATGGACGTCAGTACTAACTTCTCCCCTTTCTCTCCCCTCCCGTCTGTGTGGCATCTTCATCGTCGGCCGCCATCGATCTACTCGCTAGGATCCGAGGCCGCTCCGATTGATTCGCCTCGGTCCCCTCTCACCACCGGCACCTGCCGCTCGCCATCCCTTGCAGTCGCTTTGCCATCCCAAACCGCCGCTTCGACCCGTCCGATCCCACGTTCCCCTTCTCGTTCTTGTGGCCATTCGGGAAACAACATGCGAGCATTAGCGCGGTCCCCATGGCCATCCTCACGACATGCGGCCTAGCCTTTGGCTCTCGATCGGCCCGTGCCCCAGTTACAGTCAATAGCCCAACTGGATCACGGGCCCCACCGTCCTTCCACCAAAGACCGCCGTGCACCCCTTCCACCGTAGCGTCCGCGTCTAATGGACCATATTCCACTATTCTCGTGACACCAAAGTCCCTCGGTCCACCATAGGCCAAACCGTGAACTCCTAGCCACTACCACTTTGGACCCCAGTGGCAGTGGGCTATTCCCCCTTTTGCCTCCTGCCATGTCGAGCCACTTAGGCCCATTCCACTTCGATTCCATCCTTCTCACTGGACTGCTGGGGCCAGGGCCTGTCAATGCGCGCCCCAAATGTCAGTGACACTGTGAGAACATTCCTGGAATATTCCCCTGGAGAATTAATTAAATCCATTTCCAGTGATCCATAATCCATTAATATTCGGAAAATCTATCTTAATCCGTGACTCCAATTGACTCCGTTTCCAACTCCAATAATTTTCTAAAATGAGATCTATCTAATGACACTATTATTAGCACTAAATAGGGTACTTTTACCTGGTTCTTCTGTATAGATTTTTGTGTTGTTTAGCTCTTAGTAAACCGGCCGTCGGAATTCGTTTGGAGCCAAATTCGCAACGATTTCTTGAAGGATTCATGAAGACCTAGAGCAACGGCAAATCACCTGATCATTTTATTCCCTTGGAAGCCCTTATATTTGCGGAACAAGTATTTTGATGCCAAATCACAAATTTACTAAGGCTACAACATAAGATGATTTCTCGGCCGCGGTCGCAAGACGGACCGACGACAGCCACCAACCCAATTGCTGCATGACTTCCTGGATTGATTGTTAGGATTCCCTTACACATCCTTGTCACCACCCATTGATAGAAATCCCGGTAACCCGTGGTCGATGGGCATATATCGATACATCACTACCAATATTAAGACAGAGTGAGCGAGCGGTGACGTAAAACTTGGCGTTTACGAAACTTTGGAAAACCCGACACTGGGCGGTGCCTTGAAAATTACAAAGGTTTACCGAAAACCGCGGTTACGGGGATCGTGCCAGCCAGGACGAATCTCCCACACTCGCAACTACAGGACCCGATTCCTTTGGAATTTCAATCCGAACATACGACAGCTAACAACCACATGGATAGATATGGGATAACTCTTGGCGACAGTAACTAGCTCCAGAGACACCTTGTATGCATATTGACTATGGATC